>PVJA010055905.1:0-10996 GCA_004027025.1 Myocastor coypus
ACCGCCACAGAGCCGCCTCCAGAACAGACACCGGAGAGCCTGTGAGATTGCTACCTTTGTTCCACTACCCACTGCCAGATGCTGCAAGCAAGATCCAAGCACATCTTGTCAACATTCATTGCTATGGATTTCTACCAGATGTGCTTTTATTTAGCTTTACATATTTCTTTGACCAAATAGTTTGTGAGTTAAATAAAATGAAAGTATCTTCACCTCTACTCCTAGGAAACACCCTGAATGTGCATTCAAGGCCCTGTATTTAGGGAAATACTGTTCTACCGACGGAGGTAGTACCTGGAGGCACTTGCTAGAATGATCTGAGAAGCTGAAGATGGTTAGAGTTGCTTTGCTTACTTTACAAAATTGCTCTGCATCTGAAATGTTACCTGGATCTTTCTCTTCTAGATGATTTTTATTCCCTTTGACTCTGTGTATTTGATTGCTAATTCAAATTGTTTTAAATTTTATGAATCTTGGTTATTAAAAGTTTCTGTGCCATTTTATTGACATTTAAGTGAAGAATTTACTAGCTATGAAAATTTTGGCTTTGAATAAAGTTTTTGTATAAAAAAAAAAAAAACTAAGTTGAACAAGAAACTCCAAGGTGTAGAGGAATAACGAAAACAAGATTAATTCTAGTTTAGCTATGTTTATCCTAATGTGACTACTACTAATTTCCAGTAGGAAGCTGTACAAACAGGTTCAAAGGAAAAACAACCTACCAAAAAAAAAAAAGTTTGGCTGGAGATACATAGCTCAGTAGTACAACTCTTGCCTTATCATTGGTACTGGGTTCGATTCCTGTTCCAGAACAACATACACAGGATGAGAACTGGTACTTTTTACTTTATAGATGGTGTTAAAGAATTTGTATCTTAAAAAAAAAAAAAAAAAGTTTATATCTGAATGCCCCTAAGATTTTACGAACTCATAAATGAGACTTTTGAAAACTGTATCATGGGGGCACTATGGCTAAGTGCAATATTAGGAGGCAGGGCCTGGTTGGAAGAGCTAGGTCACTAGCAGTATAACTTAGAAGAACATTTTTCCCTCCCCAGTTCTCTGCTTCTCTGTTTGTTACATGGGCAGTTTTCCTGTCAAAAGGCATTTCCACTATACTATTTTGTGTTAGAGCTGGCCATCTATGGATTGACACCTCTGAAAACATGAGCTCAGATTAACTTCTACTTATTGAACATCTGGATATTAACTATTATGTTCCAGTAATGAAAAAGTGACTAAGACAATTTGCTAAGTATGGGGCACAGAAATGGATGAGCTGATCAATGGAGTCAATAGACAGAGCAAGCTGAGCTAAAGGCCAAGCCTAGAGCCAGGAAAAGAACACTTAAGGGTCTAAAATTACCCAGATACAGTGGTACATGCCTATAATCCCTGTACTCTGGGAGCCTGAGGTATAGAGGGTTTATAAATTTGAGCCCAATTTGGGCAACTTAGTGACTTTAGAACCTGTATTGAAATTAAAAGGGGCTGGGAATGTCACTGAGCACAAAAGCCAACATGGGTGCATGTGCCTGCATGCATGCGCGCGCACACACACACACACACACACACACACTGTTGAGGCTAACAAAAAATAAGACAGAATGTCATAGAAACCAACAGGACATTATGAAAGGTAATCAAGAGAATCCGAACCTATCCAAATATCAAGCAAAACAGCTGAGATAGGTATATGTAACTAGCTTGAAATGCATCAATAACTTAGATGAGAATGGTTTCACTAAGATGGCTTAAAATGGTAGAAACCAAGGAAGTAGTATAGAAGCGGTACCATAAAAATTTTAGAAGTTGGTAAACAGATGAAAATATGAAAGGGGCTGGGGAGATAGCTCCAAGGCACAAGTGCCTGCTGGGCAAGTGCAAGGTCATGAGTTCAAACCCTGGTCCCACAAAAAAAAAAAAAAAAAAAAAGAAAATATGAAAAAAGAAATGCTGTTTTTCTCAATTAAATCAAATATTTAAATGCTGATGGTAGGAAAAATGAAAAAAATTAAGAACTTTGAACCAGAGGCGGTGGCACATGCTTACAACCCCTCCCTTTGGAGGGCTAGAACAGGATTACCCTAGCTCCAAGCCAGCCTGTGCTATACAATGAGGTCAAGGCTAGCTGAAGCTATATAGGACAGCGGTTCTCAACCTGTGGGTCGTGACCCCAGCAGGGGTTGAACGACCAAAACACAGGAGTTGCCTAAAGCCATCGGATATCATAACTGTAGCAAAATTACAGTTTTGAAGTAGCCACCAAAATTATTTTTTGGTTTGGGGTCACCGCAACATGAGGAACTAACTGTATTGCGGGGTCACAGCATTAGAAAGGCTGAGAACCACTGATAAAGGATGAGGCCCCACCTCAAAAAAACTTTTTTTCAGCCAGGCATGGTGGCACATGCCTGTGATTCCAGCACTCAAGAAGCTGAGGCAGAGTCACTGGGAATTGAAGACCAGCCTGGGGGGCCATGGATACAGCTTAGCAGCATAAGCACCTATCTGGCAAGTACAAGAAGGTCCCTGGCCTAGTCTGATTCTGGGTACAAAAAAAGAGAAGAAAACAGTGGGCCAGGGAGATAGCTCAGGGGAACACGTGCCTGCCTGGCAAGTGCAAGGAAGGTCCTGAGTTCGATCCCTGGTTCCACACACAAAACAAATAATTTGGGGCTGGGGAGATAGCTCCGAGGCACAAGTGCCTGCTGGGCAAGTGCAAGGTCGTGAGTTCGAACCCTGGTCCCACCAAAAAAAAAAAAAAAAAAGAGAAGAAAACAGAGAAGAGAAGAGAAGAGAAGAGAAGAGAAGAGAAGAGAAGAGAAGAGAAGAGAAGAGAAGAGAAGAGAGAAGAGAAGCTCTTAAGACAGGAATTTTATAAAGATAGCTCAGTAGACTAACCACCTTCCTTGGTAAGTGAAGGGACTGGGGTTTGATTCCCAGTCTCACATGCATGTAATCCCAGCACTGTAGATCTGAAAACAGGAGAATCACTATGAGTCTGAGCTGTGCAAGGAAGCCCTGTACCAAATACATACATGGGAGAGAGGGAAGGAGGGGAGGGAGGGATTGAAAAAAAAAAAATGTTGGCCCAGAAATATAGCTCAGTGACACAAGCGCCTGCTTGCCAAGTGCAAGGCCCTATATTCAATTCCCAGCAGCAAGGGGACTGGGACAGGGACGACAACATTGAAAACAACGACAGGATGGGGACCAACACGGACCAGCCTGGGCTACAAAGTGAGCTCAAGGTCAGCCTGAACTGCATAGCAAGACCCTGTCTCAAAAATTTTTTTATTATAATGCTATTTTTATTCCTCATTAACCACAGTTACTTACATATCAAAGAGACAACCCAAAATGATACACAAATAATTACAGGGGGATGAACAGAGCACAGCAGTCTAAGCACATGCCTGGCAAGCACAAGGACCTGAGTTCAATCCCTGGTACTGCAAGCCATACCAGCCCCAGGACTTCAGGCACACTGTGCCAGCCACTGATACTGGGCATATAGTGGCACACGCTTGTAATCCCAGTGCTGCGAAGGCTGAGACAGAAGGATATAAGTACAAGCTGTGTACCAAGACCTTGTATCAAATAATAAAAAATTTAAAAATTAGTTACATAATTTACATTGAAATAATAAAATAAAAGCTATACTATCTATGACATATTGTTGCCACTAAAATCAAATTTGAATTTAATTAAGGCCTCTCATTCCAATTATCAATTTATAAGAAGCATAGGTGACATATGTTAAAAAGCACTTTGTGGAGGTCCGGTGAGGTAGCTCAGTGCACTACATGCCTGTTTGACAAGCTCAGAAACTGGGGGTTTGATCTGCAATTCAGCATGGCACACCTGCAACAGAGTCCAGGCATGGCTGGAGCACATGCCTGTAATCCTGGCCCCTGGGAGGTTGAAAACAGGAGGGTCACTGAGTCCAAGCTATGTAGTGACACCCTGTACCAAATACATAAAATGGAAAAAAATTAAAAAGCACTCTGGGACCTGGGTTTAGTGCCACATGCTTATAATCTCAGCATCAAGGGTGCTGAGAGAGAAGGATCACAAGTTTAAGGCCTACCTGGCTAATTTCAGGAAACCCTCTCTCAAATTTTAAAAAAAGAAATCAAAATGATCCCATTTCTTCAAATTCTAAGGGGAAAAGAAAAAGGTGGAACATGAAACCTATAGAGAAGTGACATATGTATGTATCAACTGCAATCTGTAGACCATTATTAGATCTATAACCAAATAAACAGTCAAGTAAATGGACACTCTGGGGAAAAAATTTAAATATTGACTAGATGTCTCAAGATATTACAGAACAGTCCTGAAAATTCTTTATACCATTTTCTAGGTTTGTCTAAGGATCTGACCTGTCTGTGTCTGTCTGTCTGTCTCTGTCTTTTTGAGACAGGGTCTCACTACACAGTTCAGGCTGGCCTAGAGCTTACTTTGTAGCTAACGGTGGTCTTGAACCCTCAACGATCCTGCCTTAGCCTCCCAAGTACTAGGATAACAGGTATGTGCTACACATCTGGCTGAAATTTCTATAATACACCTATTTTAAAAGTCAGAAGAAATCAAGCCGGGCGTGGTGGCGCACGCCTGTAATCCCAGCACTCGGGAGGCTGAGGCAGGAGGATCGGTGAGAGTTCAAGGCCAGCCTGAACTGTACAGCGAGACCCTGTCTCAAAAAGACAAAAAAAAAAGGTCAGAAGAAATCAATAGATGAAGGATCTGAGGGAAGAAGCAAAAAAGAAGGATCTAGATGTGAAGGCCTTCCACATAGATGGGCTACTCTGCAAATTATTAGGTTTTTAGAATATAGTACCACAATATAAAAACTATTTTAATCTGTGTAACTAACTATTCAAGGGCTGGTGAGATAGCTCAGTGGACTGAGTACCTGCTTAGGCAAACACAGGGACCCGGGTTGGATCCCTGGCATGTGGTGCTGAGCTGGCCCTGCCTCTGAAGCACACTGAGTTGGCCACTAAGACTGGGCCTGGTAGCACATACCTATAATGCTAGCGCTGGGGAGGCTGAAAACAGGAGGATCACTACATACATGTCTGAGCTGCATAATGAGACACTAACAAATACACACACACGTATGTACGTATGTATGTATGTATAAATACATATATAACACACAGAAAACTTAAATTATAAGTATGATATATTAAATGTAACTATTCATATTACAAATATATTCAATGTTTCTTTGTCTGCCATTTTATCCAATTATCTTTTCATAGATTGTAAACATAATGAACTAAAGAAAAAGCAAACTTAATTTTAATCAATAAAAAATGAAAGTTTCATCTATAATGAATTAAGATCTTAATTTGAGTAGCAAAAAAGCTACTTTCTTAGGCTGATTACATGATAGCAAAAATAATATCAAATTTTTAAGAGTATAGCTAATCGGCATCCAAGAGAAAAGAGGCAGAAAACATTTTCTTACAAGTCATAAAAATGTGGCTTTCCTAAGAATGTTTTTTTTTAATTATCAAAAATAATAAAACTGCAGGCCTGGCAGGATGGCTCAGTGGTCTAAAGCGCCTGCAGGCGGCTGCAGGGACTGTGGTTCGATCCCGGGCACCACATGCTGCGCCAGCCCTGCCCTGAGGGCAGGCTGAGCTGGCCATAAAAAATAAACAAACAAACAAACAAAAGTTCTGAAACAAGAAAAAAAAAGGTAAAAAATTAAAAAATAAAAATAAAAACACTTAAAAGAAATAATAAAACTGGCCGGGGAGACAGGTCGGCAGCATATGCACCTGTCTGGCAAGTGCAAGTCCCTCAGTTCAATCCCTGATACTGAAATAAATAAATAAATACACACACACACACACACACACACACACACACACACACACAAACACCCCAAAATAGTTTACTAAGATAGATTATAATAAAGTAAAAAAATTAAGAGAACTAGAATACAATTATTTGTGAACAATGTAAAGTACAAATTCCATTCCAAGGTGGATGTTAACAATTTCAAGAATGTTCTGAATATAAAGCAAAGCAAGATCTTACTTAGAGCTTAACCAATCAACTTGGCAAAAATTTGGCAAACCTCACTATAACAAAATTTAATGACTAGAGGTACTATTCTTTTTCAATTTTAAGTATTTGGCACAGTGTCTCACTATGCAGCTCAGACTCTTAAGTGATTATCCTGTTTCAACCTCCCCAACACAGGAATTACAGGTGTGTGCCACCACACCCAGTCTTGGTGACCAGCTTGCATGCCAAAGGTGGGGCCAACATGGCATGTGGTACCAGAGATCAAATCCAGGTCTTTGTGCTTGCGCAGGCAGACACTTAAACCACTGAACTATCTCTGCAGCCCACTACTCTCTTTTTAACATAATAAAAAATCAGGTGAAATTTATCCAGTAGGACATATTACAAATTCAGGACACCTGGGCTAGGGCTGTCAGTGACTGAACACTTACACTGAACCCTGACCCTGGCTTCAATATCAAACACTACACACGAACACCAACATACAAGAAGCCAGAACTTCATCTGGGCACGTGGACATGTGCTTGCAGTCCTGCTCAAAAGCTAACCTAGACACCATAACAAGATATCTATTTTATAAAAAAAAAAAAAAAAAGTGGAAAATACATTAATGACTATATAGTTACATCATAAACAAGAATATCACTAGCTGGGTGCAGTAGTACATGCCTTTAATTCCAATTACAAGGGAGGCTGAAGGAGAAAGATTGCAAGTTTGAGGGTAGGCAGGACAACATAGCAAGACTGTTTCAAAATAAATTTTTTAAAAAGGTTACGTTTGTCAGGCATGGATGGCACATGCCTTTATTCCAGCACTCAGGAGGCTGAGACAAAAGGATCAAAACAAGTTTGAGGTTAACCTGGGCTACAGAGTGAGCTCAAGCCCAGTCTGGGGTTGATGGGTGCAGAAGCCAAGTACTTGTTCTTATCTGCTTCACCCTGAATGACCCTGATTCCTTACTAGACTTGTTGCTGGCAGGCAGTAACAGAAGCAAACAAAAATCAGTTTGGTTCATCAATATGGTAAAATCACTGACAGATGAGCTAGGCTTAAGGAGTATAATTCATTGACAAAGTTATAAATTCTTTCAATAGTCTCATCATTTCCCCTATTTCCATTGTTATAATCACCATTTCTTATCTGGCAAGATTTAAGTCAGTCACCCAAACTTTATGTATTAAAAATAATTTATAATCTTTAATTGGCTTTGGGCATTCCTACAAATCTGAATGGTAGTAACTCAGTAGTAAAGTGTTGCAAATAAATAGTCCATAGATAATTTTAGATAGTCAATGTGAATAAGCAAGATATTTTGGGATTTGAAATTGAACAGATATAAATACAAGTAATGTAAATCTAGAATACAATTAAAATCTAGAATATGTACTATGAAATGCTTTCTATGATATGCCTGGGACCATTAATCTTATGTATTAACCTGGCTAAAGTCACAGTCAAATACTTAAGTACATATTGCTGTGGAGAATTTTTTTTTTTTTCTTATTTTGTGGAACCAGGATTGAACTAAGGTTTTTGCATTTGCCAGGCAAGCTCTACTGAGCTATCTCCCCAGCCTGTGAAGGTATTTTTTTTTTCTTACTTCAGAACCTTTGTTTGTTTATTCACTCATTTTTATGGCCGGCTCAGCCCGCCCCGAGGGCAGGGCTGGCACAGCATGTGGTGCCAGGGATCAAACCGCGGTCCCTGAAGCCACCCAAGCTTTCCCAAGCAGGCGCTTTAGACCACTGAGCCATCCCGCCAGGCCCCTGTGAAGGTATTTTTTTTTTTTTTTTTTTTTTTTTTTTTTTTTTTTTTTTTTTTTTAATTTTTTTATTTTATTTTATTTATATTTTTTTCTTGTTTCACAACCTTTATTTGTTTATTCACCCATTTTTATGGCTGGCTTAGCCCGCCCTGATGGCAGGGCTAGCGCAGCATGTGGTGCCGGGGATCGAACCGCGGTCCCTGAAGCCGCCCAAGCTTTCCCAAGCAGGCGCTTTAGACCACTGAGCCATCCCGCCGGGCCCTGTGAAGGTATTTTTGAATGTTAGATACTAACATTTACATCAGAAGACTCAGTAAAGTCAATTACCATGTGGACAGGCCTTATCATTTGAAGCCCTTAAGAGGAAAAAAAAAAAAAAAAAGAAAAACTTCCCAAGGAATATAAAATTCTGCCAGCAGACTACCTTCTGACTTGAGCTACAACATTACCACCTCAGGCTCCCTCCTCATCCATCAGCCTGCACTACAGATTATGGATTTACTAGCCTTCATAATTAAGTAAATCAGTTCATTAGAATTAAGAAAGTCATTCTTTACACATACACAAACTACAAGCACGTTATAATGATTCTAACTGTATATTTCATTTTATAGTACTAGAGATGGAACCCAGGGCCATATGTATATTCTGCAAGCATTCTATCATTGAGCTAGATTCCTGGCCCCAGTTCTAGATATAGTAACCAGAAAAAAAAAAAAAAAAAAAAAAAATCCCTTTGCCTGCATAGGTTTATTCTGTCATTAAAGCCTACTACAGTGAACACTTTCATATTGCTTAAACTCTATTCCTTCGGTGCTTTCCAGGCTATTTATTTATTTATTTATTTACTTACTTACTTACTTACTCTTTCGTCTTTTTGAGACAGGATCTTGCTATGCAGTTCAGGCTGGCCTTGAACTCAACTTTTGTAGTCCAGGCTGGTCTCGAACTCACATTAATCCTCCTGCCCCAGCCTCTCAAGTGCTAGGCTTACAGACAAGCACCACCCTGCCCGGCAAAACACTACTAGCTTATACTACTGCTTTCAAAAAGGTCAGAAAGAGTCCTCTTTCACTTTGATCTGAACACGAAACCATTTTGGACACTGGGAAGTTCCAAATAAATTGAATACTACATTGAATTGTTTAGGTTTTGTTGTACACAGCTTTTCCTAGTATCTTTAAATTTCAAACCAGTTGTCCTCTATGATACAAATGTACACACCTATAAATGCACTGTGGAAGAAAATGTAAGGAAAAAAAGCAAACTGTTATTCTAATATAATTTGAATGTATTAGAATATACATTTTACTTTTTCTTTTAAAATTACTTTAGTACTAACATACACTTAAATGAAAATCTGATAAAAAGGTCTAAATTTTCTGTTATATATGTACAGGTATACAGCGTTACAGGCACACTGACATAACCAATGGTTCTGGAATAGAAAATATTCCTCCTAAAGCAAGTTAGGTTTCCTACAAAGTATTTTATTCTATGAAGTACACTATCTCCTCATCACTGTAATTCTATGATACCAAAATAAATACCTCATAGCTACTATAATACATGTTGTTGACTACTTGGATTCTATTATTCTATTAATTGCTATTAAAAGAGCTAATTCACCAAATTAATGCTACTGATCTTAGCCAGCTTACACAAATTTAAACAATGATTCTTTAGGCTAAAAAAATCTCTAGGAAATACATTTTGGGGTGTGGGGTTTGATACAGTCTCAACTATGTATTTCAGACTGCCCTTGAACTTTATTTTATTTTATATATTTAGCACAGGGTCTACAAGGTCTCACCACACAAAGTGATTCTCCTGTTTTCAGCCTTCCAAGTACTGGGATTACAAGTGTGTGCCACCTCACCCAGTCTCAACTGCCTCTCAGCATACCCCAGTCTCAATACCTCTCAGCACACCCCAGGGCAGGCACAGTATGCCAGGGATCAAACCCCGATCACTGCATGCCCTTGAACTTTAGATACTGGCTTTTCAAAATAGAATTTGGTACAGCAATATGGATCCTAACTAGCTGTGCATCAGAAATACATGAAGAACCTCCTGAAAATAATCATAGCTAGGTCTCAGCCTCAGAAATTTTGAGAAGGTATGTGAATTTCTAAAATTTCTCCAGGTGATAGTGATGCATTTCCTTAACAGATTATATCCAGTTAATAGCACAAACTACAGTTTACATGAAACAGTTAAGATCAAAATTACAAAGAAGGGAAACTGAGAAATGATCAGTTTACAAAAATGAATGAGGCTGGGAATACAGATCAGTGATACAATGTTTACTTATTATGTGCAAGGCCCTGGGTTCAATCCTTAACAATGAAAGAAAAATGCTATCTAGGTTCCAAGCACAGTATCAAATTGGGAGCTAACTTAATTTCAACAATATTTGGAAGAACAATCCTACAAATTCAAATGCAGTATTTACAGAACTCCTTAGATCTATCTTGAAGACTTACAATATTAAGAAAGTCACCCTAACACTTTATTTAATTTATTTATTTATTTTTGGTCTTTTTGAGACAGGATCTCGCTGTACAGTTCAGGCTGGCCTCGAGCTCAGTTTTGTAGCCCAGGCTGGTCTCGAACTCTCACTGATCCTCCCACCTCAGCCTCCCGAGTGCTGGGATTACAGGCGTGTGCCACCATGCCCGGCTACCCTAACACTTTTAATACACATTTTTTTCATTATACTTGAGTTTTTTGGTTGTTTTTTTTTTTTAATCATGCTTTAAAAAAAAATGACTAGCCATTATACTACCTAGTCTTCCTGATATGTTCTAGTAAAGGCATTCTTTTGCTTCTGTATTAACTTCGTTGCTTTTTATCTGGGTTGTGTGGTCTCCCCCTTGTATGTAGACCGGGGTCAGCAAACTTTCCACAAAGACCTAGATAGTATTTTAGGTTTTGCAGACTCTTCAGGTTCTGTAGCAATTACTTAGTGCTTTCTACCACTGTGGTAAAAAAACAATGAACAAGATAAAAAAGAAAATGTGGCCCGGCAAGATAGCTCAGTGTCTAAAGCACAGGCTTAGGCAACCACAGGGACACAGTTCGATCCCCAGCACCACATGCTGTACCAGCTCCACTCCCAGGGTGGGCTGAGCCAGCCACAACATGAAGGAGAAGGGGAAGGAGAAAGGGGAAGGGGA
>PVJA010055906.1:0-10960 GCA_004027025.1 Myocastor coypus
AAAAAATGTGGTATTTTTATACAATGGAATACTACTCATCCATAAAGAATGATAAGTTTGAAGACTTCATATATAAATGGATGTATATTGAACATATACTCATTAGTGAAATAAACCAGACCTATATGTGTAAATATCGTACAGTCTCCCTAATATAAGAACTTTAAAGAAGAAAACAAGAACTTAAGGGCATAACACAACTGAATGTGCTATGGATTAAACAACGAAGTGACTGGAAGCAGGTAAAGCAGAAAACATATCAATAGCAAAACCATACACTTATGTACACAGGATGAATCAGATATTGGTCTCAAGAACCTTCAAAAGGTTCAGCATATTGACTATAGCACAATGTAACGCTAAAACTATGTTTGGAATACATGTCACTCAAGTCTTGTAATCTTCCGTAATTACTTTTTTTAATGTCTGGGGCTAATGAACAAATGTAATATTCAAGGTGCGGCGGTTTTCAAAGTTCTCTGGGTCTACCGGTGTATATCTCTGATATGCCGCTTGGAGGCGCTCCAGGAATGCTGCCGGAGACTTGTCTGGTCCCTGATTGACCTCTGACCTCTGTAACTTTAGACAAATTGGTAAATTTCTTGTCGCTGCCTGGCTAGCCCTTAAGAGAAACTGGCAATATTGATACCATTCAAGAGCATCCTTACGGCCGCAAGAACTGGGATTCCAGGTAGGGCGAGTTAAAGGGAAACACTCGTCCTGGTGAACAGGAATTCTCTCTACTGACAGGAGAGAGTCTGCAAAAGCTGCTGGCAATTGTCCCAGTTGGGCTGAGGAGCGAAGAAGATGGACTGTAAAAGGGAAATAAATTCCTGTGAGCTCTGAGAGAAAGGACTCTGATTTTTCTAATTGTACAAATCACTAGTTGAAAAAGGAGCATAAGCCAGGAAGGGACGGTCCCCTTCAACCAATTGTTCACAGATGGGAAGAATCAGATCAGGCGAGGTTGAGGAAGGAGCTTCCGTGGTTGAGGGAGTAGGCTGGGAGAAGGGTAGTCCACTTCAAGTGTACGACAGACTCAGAGAGGTAGAGGAGTCAGGGCTACTAGGGGCTGAAGCTTAAGGACGGGGATGGGACAGTTTAGGATAAAGAGGCGGAGCGGGGAATTCAAGTGCCTAGGGAAATACAGGCAGCTTTTTAGCCAGTTTTGCCAATAACCCACTGTGGTTATGGAACACTGGACTGTGTATACAACTACTTTCTCTTAGTTCAATGAGAAGCTCTTTTTGTACCAATGATTAGAAAAATTATCTCATCTACACCCTGTGCTCTGTTTGACTACTACGAGGACTACAATATACATGGTATCAATTATTGGGAATATACTACTAATGTGTTTTGAAACTGTCACATTGTTATTTCTTATTAAAAGTAATAATAAAAAAAAGAAAGCTGAGGATCATTTCCTGGAGCAGCAGCCAGCGCTACCATGCCAGAAGTGCATTGGTTTTGATGCTCAGGAACAGTGTCAGGTCTTCAGTTACTTTGGAGAGTCCTGTAATAAGTCTACCCAGGCTTGAATATACTGGACGTGATCAGCATGTTCTGCTTTTCCAACTACAATCCTGCAGACCTGATAAGCAAGAGCAACGTTAAAAGCACCCTCCAGAGGCTTTGGAGAGTCCGATAGGTCAGACCACTCCAGTTCACACAAAGTGCGGAGAGTCCCCGGGCATCCAAGCTCCCCCAAGTCAGCAGCTCATCATCAGAAATCCTAGAAATGGCGGAGAATATATGACGATGGTGACAAAAAAGCAGAGGCAGACTCACACGTAATTACAAAATGACACAACCAATGGACCAGGAACAAAGACAAAAGGAAACCAAAGACAAATCTAATGCTCTTGTTCATTGTCATGGAGCAGAGCAGAGGCCAGGGCATTTATGTTTCTTTCAGCTCCTTCTGTGAATCACCAAGAGGTACCCAACAGGACAAAGTGTGAGCAAGCACTTCCAAATGACTCATACTATCTGAATCAACAAAGAATTTGAAAACTTTCAGAGACATGTGTGAGTCTGGGACCAAAGAGTCTCAAGAGATTATAGTTCAATGAAAAACTCGATTCTATCTGATCCTAGTTAGTGGGATCCCAGATGAGACCCTAAATGTTATGGGTTCTTAATATAGCAATCAAACAAGAGTACAAATTTAAAATTTAAGTATGAGCCTCTAGGGGCCAGCGAGATTATTCAGTGGTCTAAAGCACCTGCTTAGGAAAGCCTAGGCAACTCCAGGGACTGTGCTTCAATCGCTGACACCACATGCTGTACCAGCCCCACCCCAGGGCAGGCTGAGCAGGCCAGAATACATACAGAACCCAGGACTGCTTGACCATGATTACACAGGAGAGGATGAAACGAGAATGGACCTTCAAAACACAGAGGTTTTAAAGCTAAAAACCGCATCCTTTTTTGAAAACAACCTTGTCATTTTTTACAACTTAAAAAAAATTCGACCTTAAGCTTGACTTGCTGTGTGAGTACATTTTTTTTAACCTATTGTTAGCTTTTCTAAGGTATATTGCTCCTTCTTGTGGGTTCATAAGGAAGAGAAGTAAGCACAGGAAATTATTTACACATAGCTTGACTTTGTAGCTCTTCACAGAGAACTGATATCTCCAGGGATGCTCTCAGCCTCCCTCTCTTGTGCCTTTTTGGCAACAGAGATTCTCTAAGCTCTATCTTTGCATTGCACAGCTTATTTAGAGCTTCCTTTTGGACCCAATTCACAACATTTTAAATGATCCTGCTGGGCTCTTTGCTCTTGATTCTCAATGTAAGTCTGACTAAAGTCCCCAACAATAGTCATGCCACTCCCTGAATATTTGGATGCTTTGAAATTAATTTTGAAATATTAATCAGTCCACTGTGCTTAATCTCAGTCTCAGGCAAAATGCACACAAACTTTCTGCCATGCCATGACACATATGATCTGGAGTCCAACAACCAGTCCAGGCTTTCTTCTCATGAGAAACCTCCCTAGCCTAGTTTCTACAGGCAGAATTTCTGATAGGTTCTGGCCCTAGTATAAATTACTTAATTATGGTGGTCATATAATATGGCTGAAGCCCTGAAAACAACAGCTGATCTTCCCAGACACCACCTCCTCCTTCCTTTTCCAACTCAGCCCAGTGAGCAGTTTCCTTTAACCTTTTCTGCTGCCTCAGAGAAATCCCCACTGAGCTCTTCAGACATTTCTAAACACTCCACTCAAACTCCACCCTTAACAAAGTGGATAAAAGCTCCAGCTTTCCTTGTATCAGGCCAGAGGATCTGCCTTATCCGTATCTGTGTTTTTTAGTTAATAAAGGCTTCTTTTATCTTTCCCATTTCTTTCTATGAGCCTTCCATTCTGAGTGCTGAACAGAATCTCCTGCAGAGAACAACTGAAGCTTTTCTAGAGCTCCTCTTGGAAGTGACATCTCTGAGCATTTCCTATCTCTTTCCATAAGCCGTTCTCACACACGGGACTTCACATTTTCTCAGAGCTGGACCAAGGACTTTAGATGCAACCAGTGTCTTAACCCTGTCGCCCCTACCCTCCCATACCCATTGATCATGGATGCCGGTGCTGGCCACAGCTTGGAGGTATCTAAAGGGAGCAAGTGTGGTGATGCAGATTGGACTTCAATGCAATGGTCATCTTGCCCAGGACGAAAGGGGAACTCTGTTAAGCCCCTGGACAGATGAGTTTGTCATGGATTTTTCTCCTACGCTGAATGAAGAATGATTTATGTTATGGTGGTTTACAAGGTAGGCTTGTAGTGGTTGTCTACATAGTTAGGCACACAGGGAAGGAGAGGCTCTGTCTTCACACTGCCGACCTGAAGGACCCAGTCCAAAGCCACAGGCATGGAGCTTACCATGGTATCCATGGGTTCCATATCAGAAGCACAAAGAACTGCAAACCCTGCCCTTCATTTCACTTCTTCCCAAGTGCTGTCTGTCTATCCTATGGGCACAATGGCAGAGACAGGATAACAAAACTCTTCTTTTGGCACAGTGCTGCCCACCCATCTCTCCAAATCTACTCTGTTTTCCTACGTCCTCCCTTGCCTGGTAGTTAAGCACATGGAGCCAGGTCTCTGAGACTGTGCTCCTTGTCAAATGGGCCATGAAAGGAACAAGGGCAAAATGAGGTGCACACCAGGGTCACTCTCAGGTTCTGCTGTCCCCAGAAACCAGCCTTCCAGTCTGATGTTAGGGTATAGAGAGAAGGCACAAGACAAAGATGCTTCCAGGTTTCCATGTCATTGCCATCTCCAAGGCTGCTGTGGGCATGCTGGGTAGAACGATGCTTTACTCCCATTTTGATGGGGAACTGCTTGTAAACAGTCTGGGCCATAACCAGAGCTCACCAAAAGCAGTGTCCTGCACAGCAGAATAGCTTCCTGCGCTGTGTCTCCTGCCTCTACTTGGCAACCAACAATGGTTTCCAGACAGCAGTCCCAATAAAGCTGGGGACTTCATCTTAACCCTAAACCTAACCATAACCCTAACCCTAATCATAGTCCTAAACCTAACCCTATTGCTAACCTAGTCTTCTACTGAAAATACCATACATGTATTTCCTCTTTTTTTTTTCCCCAAGTGCCATCAGGTTTTTAATTACATACCAATGATTTTAGAAATAGCACACACAGCTGGATGCTTTGGGTCTTGATGTCCCCAGCTTCTGGTTGTGGAGGTCACTTTTGACTATTAGAGGGCTAGAGTATGACCTGGGGTCCAGCCAACAGCTAATTTTCCTTGGCCAGCGGATTCTCAAACTTTTTCTTCAGGTCCTCATCCTGAAGCCATGGATGATCTAAGGCTTCTTCCGTTGTAAACTACCTTGGGATCCAGAGCCAAGAACTTCTTGATGAGATTTAGAGCCTCTTCTGGGACATCAACCCGGACCTCAGGAATGAAGGTGTACTTCCCACAGGTGATCTGATCCCTCAGTGACATTTGAGACTAATGCTCAGAGAGATGGATACCCACTCAGGCAGAAAAAAGAATAACTCCTACCCTCCAGCAGTCCACAGCTCTGTTATAGCCTGTAGTCGCAACGGAAGAAAGAATCTCAGGAGTCAAGTAAGTGGGGGCACCACATAAAGTCCTCATGAGAGAGGTCTATCCCTGAGTCTTAGACTGCTTCAAGTCAGTAATCTTTACAAGACAGTCGTCTTCTTGAGATGACAGTCACAGATTCTCTGGCTTTAAATCCCAACGTATAATCCCAATTTCATGAAAGTCCTGGACAGTCAACAGCATCTGGTAAGAAATAGGGTTTGCAGGTGGTTTCCTGCACTTGTTTATGGCCCAGAACCCTGCCAAACACCTCTCCTCATTCCATCCATCCCAAAAAATCTAATAGTCTTCTGCATGAAAAAGTTTTTAATCTTGTTGACACAAAGATGGTCTAGTTTTTTTTTTTTTTTTTTTTTTTTAACCTATTTCAGTTTCAACATTAAGAGCTGGGTCAGCTGACTCTTTCAGAGAACTAACAGCAATAGCAAGTTTCCTTTGCTGATGATCTTTTTTTTATATCATATTTTTTATTGTTTAAATTTAACGATGGTTATATTACACATTTTCATCATCAGATCAATTTAGATTAATACATATAGGTATACAAGATTGATCAAACAAGTAAACATTTACCCTTCTAAATCAACATTACTTTTTTCCCCCTTTTTCTTTTCCCCTTTCTTTTCTTTGAAAGTTGACTATTGCATATTGTCCTCACAATCATTCTACAGAGTACAGTGTGTGGGCATGACCCACTTCCCTATTGATGTTGCTTAGAAAAAAAAAGAAAAAAAAAAAAGAAAAAAAGGAATATGGCTACTTTCTTACACGTTTTCCTCTAAAAAGCCAGCTTTACCTCTCTACAAGCACCGCTTCTGAGAGTTTTTGATATGATGTACTCTTAATTCCCTAGGATTTAAGGAATCCCAATGCACTGATTCTCTTTATTTCTGCAAGAGAAAGTACAACTTCAGAACTGTTACTCAAAGGATGAAGTTTTCCTTTCCCTCTAAGCTCTGTATTTACAAAAGCTCCATTCCTGCTGTGATCTTCTATGTATGTGATGTAGGAGTTTCTAGGACCCACTTCTCTGAAGATCTGAAAGTATTTCTTGCTATATGTTCTGTGTCTATCTATTTTTTTTTTTTTTTTTTTTTTTAGCAGCGGTTCATGAAAGCCAAGCACCATGAGCAAGATCACATTCCTTGGGTTCTTGGTCTTTAGGAATAGAATAGAGTTCCTGAGTAGACAGTGACTCTAAGCAGCTCAGCAAGCTGGTGCTGGACTGAGAGGACAAGTTGGAGGTGCGCCCTGTGCTGGTGGAGGAACTGAACGTGGTTGGGGACTGAGACAAGGACCAGTGAGGTTGTGAAGGGAGCCCAAGGGACTGGGTGAAGCCACCTTGGTTCTGTGAACTGGCACCACTGCTGTGTGGAGGCACTGCTGTAGGACTGCTGATTCTCTGTGTCGGGCTCCATAGACATTACAACCTCAGAAAAGTAAGTATCCAACTAGGAGGTCAACTTCAAAGATTTAAACTTATCCCAAAAGTTTTGAGTTTGAGGGAAAAATCTGTGAAGTAGACAGGGACGTCCGTACCTTGGGAGAGGACTGTAACCTTGCAGTCCTCACCGCAGGGCCTTAATCTCAGGACTCAGCCCTTGGGTAATCTCAGATGTAATGCCCGAGATCCCCAGTTGGACAGAAGCATCTGAACACGTGATCCCATTCTGGGTGAGGATCAATGTACATGATTTGTTTGGGAGACACAGGGGTAAAATAGCCTGTGAGTGGAGCGACAGAGGTGACGGATGTAGAAGGTGGAGAGAAGGGGACAGGCCAGGGGACACGTGGGACATTCTCAGGGCACCAGGGTCCTGCAGGCACAAGGTCTCCCTGTTGGGGATCACTGTGCCTCTCCTGTGCATTCAACTGGCTCTCTCAGTCAGAAGCTCAGGTCCTAAGAAGATGTCATCTCTGACTCTGATCCCAGTGTGTGTGGCAAGGCCTCTTTCCATGGCTGCAGACACCAAAGAACGTGGTACGTATGGCAGACACCGGCTCGTGCCTTCTGTCTAGCACTCCGCAGGTTGGCAGGAGTGTTACCTAAACTGAATGCCAGCCAGGGCTACACAGAGGGATCAAGGGTTTCCAGGGTACATATGAAGACACTGTACCAGCAGGGGAAGAAGGACGCAAACACAAATGTTCTTCTCTTCTGTTTCTTGTGCACCGTGTTTGTCCTATTAAAGGACAGGGATGGGTGACATGGCTGACCTGTGCATGCTGCATAGGGAGGGTGAGGCACAGTTTTTAACCTGCTGAGCCCAGTTTCTGGTCCTCAGGAGGCCTCAGGCTCTTAGCAGCATGACATCCCTGAGTCCCTGTCCCCTTCCTTATCACCAAGGGATCTGCAGGAGCAGACCGGTGATCAGTGACCATTGCCATGTTGCTCTCTCCTGTGAGCCCAGCAGAGACACGCAGCCTGGTCAGGGCCTGCTGTTGTTACTGCCTGACAGGCCCATGTGCTAAGGCTTTGGCCCCAGCTCACTGTAAAGCACAGGAAGGAGATCGGGGTGGGCAAGTTGGGGTGCACTGTCCTGTGCACAGCAGCTGATTTGGGCCATTTTCGGAGGGTTTGGCCTTGTCCTTCAGAGCTCCTTCAAGTCAGCCTTCTGTCTCTAACCACATCCTTGGTCTGTGCATCCCTGGTGCTGAAAGCTAAGACCTCATGGCTTTCTTTAGATGGCTGATGCCGCACTTCTCCCAGAGTGATGGCGGAATATGCCTTCACTGGGGCCCTGGTCAGAATCCTTGGACAGAAGTTTTTATCTGAGGCCTGAAGCCATGTTCCCGAGATGCCCCACACCTGTGGGCCTGGGGTTCTCTGCCTTTGAACTGTACTACAGGGGCCATGTTCAGCTCAATTTACCAGCTGAATGGGTTCCAGCCTAGGCTCTGAGAGTCATGTGTAGGAAACACAGGATAAGAGGACCTATAGACCCAGGTCTGGGACATTTTTCTATCCCCATAATTTGACACTTCCCTGTACACTGCTTGCCTGGCTCCCAAGGTATGGGGATGCAAGAGGCCCTACAGGGGCTGAAGGTTTTAACAGGTTTTGTAATCATTATTGCCCTGTGGTCCTTGTTCACCTTTCTACCATTCACCCCATCCCTACTGGCACAAATGAAAGGCCATGTCCTTGTGACAGTGGACAGAAGGTCCTGGTAAAACCACCAGATCACATAGCCATCCAGTGTTTCACGGGTCCCCCTCCCTGGAGAAGAGCCTCAGCCATCTGCTGTCTCCATCTGCAATGGACAAAATCGAGACTTCTCTTTTCCAGTGAGATGAATGGGGAAGGCCACAGATAGGCAGATGCAACACAGGCCCCTTGGAACACGGAGGAGGCCCCAGGCAGGATCCTGAGTCCCACAGCTCCAGACCAGAGATGGCTTCTGTTCTAGTGCTTGGGCTGGTCACTTTCTTTAGGCCTGGACTCCTGAGAACAAAGCAGAAGCGTCTCGTCCCAGAAAGCCCAGCCTGTTCTCTCGCACAGACCTCATTTGATGCTGTCCAAGAGGTCTATGAAGGATTGATTGCAGGGCGCTGTGGGCACCTGGAGTGGCA
Source organism: Myocastor coypus (assembly GCA_004027025.1). Taxonomy (NCBI): domain Eukaryota; kingdom Metazoa; phylum Chordata; class Mammalia; order Rodentia; family Myocastoridae; genus Myocastor; species Myocastor coypus. The sequence goes on from PVJA010055906.1 coordinate 8,668, forward strand.
GGAAGGAGAAAGTCCTACCTGTGGACTAATTGCATGCCACCATCTAGAATAGGAACCTGCCAGAACTGGGCAGAGGGGATTCTTCTCAGATGCCAGGACCATGAAGCAAGAGTCTCGCTGCTCAGTGCCATGAGATCCAGAGCCTTCATGGCCCACTGGACAGCGAGTGCCCTCTGCAGACACTGTGCTGAGCTATGGCCCACAGGTCCATGGACTTAACTCACACTGGGTGCTCTCATCGGCACGGACATACAGGCTGTGGAGCAAAATACAGAAGCATCCCTTCCTGGGACAAAGAAAGGCAGACATGGAGGCCTGTAGCGTGAGTTTATTTAGTGTCCAAGGGGGTTGCGCAAGCAGGGTGGTTTTGGGGGCACTTAAGGATTCATCACTGCAGCATAAGAAGAGCCTTCCAGTTCTCGCTTTAGAATGTTGGCCTATGAGTCAGCAGAGGGCACCGTGTACAGCAGTGACAGGAACAAGAGGGAGGGAGAGACAGGAGCCACCTAAGAAGGAGCAATACAAAGATGGTGTTTGAGGGGATTAATATGGGAGAAGTGGTAGAACCTGAGGCTCGAGACACCCAGAGATTCATGCCCTGGCCTCCCACCAGCCCTTCCCAGCCATACTCACTGTCTTTTCAATACATATCAATGCATCTCTCTGTGGGGGAGAAAGAACATCAGTACATGCCCACCAGCCTCGGCCAGTCCACTTGCATGTGGCCACATCTTGCATATCAAAAATGGGAAAGCCCCAGGGAACCAGAAATGAGCCGCAGTCATGCAGAAGCAAAGCACGGAAAGCAGATGGCCATTGAGGGAAGGGAGACTGTTGAAACTTGGACCTGGGTGAGACTGTTACTTGTGCTGGCCTTGGCTAACCGGGAAGGGGAGCACACAGGGGTACTGGGTCCCTGGGAATCCGCAGGCTCCACTGAGGCAGCCATCAGGCCTGCCCAGACCCCACACCCAGGTTCCCAGTGTGCATTACCAGTAGGGATGAAGTAGATGATGTTTTCTTCAGTGAAGCCAAATTTTCTTGCAAAGTAAGAGAAGCGCTGCTTTGTTAGGGTGCTCGGCGTCTTAGATCTCCCTGCAGCCAGGATGGCCCAAGCGTGGCCAAGAGAAAGACACTTCATGTTTTCACATTATTGTAGACAGGGTGAAAATCACAATCGTTCTTCCTCAGGCTCTCACCCTCCCAGTATTCAAATGACATAGGCTAAAAATACGGCTCACAAAAAGTATTTTTCAATGAGTGAGGGTCTCAGAGACCTCTTTCATAGGAATGAAATGTGAAGTGAGTTACTCCCCTAATTGGGCTCACACTTGAGAAGATTTTGGGGCTTAGGTACAGGGGCAGAGTCCCCATGTGTAACCAGGAAACAGGTTTCTAGAAAAGGAAAACAGTACACACCATAGAGCATGAGGTAGCTGTCCACCTTGTCATGGAACTCAAGCCTGAAGGACACCACAGCAAACTTTTCATATTTCACAACCACCACTTTCATGCAAAATCTCTTTACACCATGATAACCTGCAAGGTATACAGCCAGAGGTAATTCCTGTCCTGCCTGGGAGCAAGGCCCTGATTCTTTCCTCCCTGGCCATTCATCAGAGAGTTCCACCCACAGGACAGCACGTCTGGAGTGGGCAGGTGGCCAGTGCCTTGCAGAAGGACTGTGGCCCAGGAATACTCACGCGTTCACACTCCAGGTCAGAATCCACAGTGATTGGATTTGGGGCACATTGAAATGGTGAGCGTGGCCTGTGAATGGAGAGACCGGGGCTGGGCTACAGGATGACAAAAACTTTGTCCTGCCAAGAGACTTGGGAGAGGACCAGAGCAAAGCAGGGTGCTGAGGCCATTTTCTCGCCCTGTCCATGACCTGTTGACCCTCTGTAACACGGAAGCCCCTAGCAGACATCGCCATGGCCCTGGGCCTTCTACCTCGTGCCTCTGCCCGCCCCTCTGCCCTCAGCCCTCCCTCCAGTGCCCTCTGTCTCCCGTGCTGTGCCTGGGAAGCCCGTCCCACACACAGCTCCTAGGCACGGATTCCTGCTCTTCTCCGCTGCTCGACGTTTCCATTGCTCCCTGCAATTTCCTGCCAGCTTCAGGTATGCTCCGTGTTACTCTGTGCCCCAGTGTGGGCCACATACCACACCTTTATCCGAGGCCACTGTAGCCCTGCACCCCAGAGCCAAGCCAACCAGGTGAACCTTCACTGTCCCCTTGATTTTGTAAAGTTCCATCTCCAAAACACCCAATGGCCATAGCCAGAGATCACCGC
>PVJA010055907.1:0-10987 GCA_004027025.1 Myocastor coypus
CTTTCTTTCTTTCTTTTTTCTATGCAACATAAATAGGGAGGTGGGTCATGCCCACACACTGCACTCTATAGAATGATTGTGAGGACAATATGTAATATGTCAACTTTCAAAGAAAAAAAGGGGGGGAAAAAAAAAAAAAGTAATGTGGATTTAGAAAGGTTAATGTTTAGTTGTTTGATCAATCTTATATACCTATATGTATTAATCTAAACTGATCCGATGATGAAAATATGTAATATAACCATTGTTAAATTTGAACAATAAAAGAATTGGAAAAAAAAAAAAAAGAAAGAAAATGTAAATTTGTTTGATCAACCTAATTTTCACTACATTTTTTGTTGTTGTTGCTGTTGTTTTTTAATGTATTTGCTACAGTGTCTCAATAAAAAGCTCAGACTTATAGAGATCCTCCTAGTTTCAGCCTCCATAGAACTAGAGTTACAAGTGTGCACCACCAGGCCTGGTCTTGGTGGCCCACTCAGCCGGCAGGGGGTGGGATGGACGCTGCATGAGGTACCAAGGAGTTGAGTGCTTAGTCTGTTGAGCTATCTCGCTACCCAAAATCTATCTACCTTTCTCTTTCTTTCTTTCTTTCTTTCTTTCTTTCTTTCTTTCTTTCTTTCTTTCTTTCTTTCTTTCTTTCTTTCTTTCCTTTCTTTCTTTCTTTCTTTTTTCTTTCTTTCTTTCCTTCTTCTCTTTCTTCCTTTCTTTCTTTTTTCTTCCTTTCTCTTTGTTTTTTTTAGCACTAAAGGTTGAACCCACATCATTTGCAAGAGACTACATTCCCAACTCCTTTTTATACTTTGGAGACACATTGGTTTACTATGTTACTAAGCTCTGCAGGCTGAACCCTGGCTTTCTGTAAGTCACTAAAATAAAAACAAGAGTTAAGTATCTGTTGTATTATACTGTCTTTTAAAATGGTTATGTCTATTGAAATAAGTAAAATAATGAAAATTTTGTCAAGGATCATTAAAGCAATTTAAAATAGGCTCTAAATTATGAAAGAATTGCATAGAATTCCCCCAAGAACCTTGTAGTTGCATAGAACAGGAAATGCTGTGTTATTATGTGACATGATTTTACCAACATTGTAATTATCTTTTAGAGTAATTTATGAGACTAACACAGGTTCCTTCCATTGATTCAAAACTTTACCTTAATGTCAAATTAAATTATAAATTATTTCCACTTATAAGAATGATAGTACCACTAACACAACACAGTAAAAAAAAAAAAAAAAAAAAAAAAACCTTGTAGATCCTTTATTCCCTTTATGTTCAATTTGCGTCACCCAAAATCATATCCAACTTTTGACCACATTTTTTATTTCCATCCAATTGTCAACATTTAAACATTTCAAGTCCACTCTCCTTTTCACTGTTGAGTGCTTCCCCGTCTGGTTCCTGATCAATTCCTCCTCATTCTAATGCACTCTCTGTAGTCTCCACAAGAAATGCCCTCTCCTGTAACGTGCTACCCATCTTACTATCTCTTATCCTTGGCCACACCCTCAGGTTACTTCTATTGTTCTTGCATAAAGGAACAAGCAGTCTGTTGACACCTCAGCTGCTCTGTTTCCCTGATCATCTATCATTGTTTCCCGTGACTTGATGTTATGTTTCTCTCTGTTTGGTTTCTTTTTCTCTATGTAAGTTTTTGGCAATTCTTGTGTTTCTGGCTAGGATTTACTATTCTCTTCATTCTATATTCTCAATGTTTCTATCTATCTACCTATTTATCTATCTGTATGTATGTATCTATCTATCTATATATGCAGAAAATATTAATTTTTCATAAAATGTTTATCATCCTTGTGCTGAGAACATTTAATAAACCCTTTCTGTCAGCTGTTGGGAAATACATAATTAGTAGTGACTATAGTCACTATATTGTGACTCTGCAGAGAACTCCACAGAACTTTAGATATAGTAATCCTATCTATTGCTTTCACTATCCCTGCTTATACCCTAACTCCCAGCCTCTAATTACTATTTCAATACAACATTTTAGATTCCACATGTAAGTTAAATCATGTGATTTGTCTCTCTATTTTTGGCTTAGAGAGACAGATAAATGTGACCTAAAGTCATCTGTGTGGTCACGAATGACAGAATTTCCTGGGCTTTTTTTAAAGATAAAATATATTCCATTGTGCACATACATTCATTCATTCATTTCAGGACACACAAATATGTTCAATTATCTGGTCATTTTATTATGAAAAATCTATGTAGTCAATACCAAAAATTAGAATGACCCAGGGGACATCCACTTGGGACTTCACTCCAGTCCCTCTCTTGAACAGGAGCTTTCTTTCCCCTAATATGTTCTGTTCATAAAGAAATAAAAAATAAATAAAAATTAGAATGATATATTCTCATTAGAATACATAGATCCTCCACTTAAAGCCTTCAAATAAGCATGCAATATTCAATAATGTATCAATTTCATGTATTTGAGATTCTATTAAAAGAAAATTTGGGATTATTTTATAGTGATTAATATATGAGTTTTGAAACAAAAAAGTTTCGAAGATAAAACAGACTTTCTACGTGCATCTATGGCAAGTTTCTTAAACTGCAAACTTTAACTCACTTACTTTAGTTACATTTAAAACTAGAAAATACCTACCTCTGGGCTTCTGTTAAGAATTTCATTGTAGTCATGTATTTAATGCTTGTCAAAATGCTAGAACCTAACAAATACCCAATAAATGATAGTTGAAGCAATAATTTAACTTTTGTTTTCATTTTCTTTATCTGTGCCCTGATTATCTCTTCTACCTTAGTTCAAATAAAGACCAGCGCAACAGGCAGAAAACAGGTAAGGCACACAATAGTGTAAATGTTGAAGCATAGTTTTTAGAACACTGCTGTGCAACTACACCTGACCATATTGAAACATGCCGGCAGGTAAAGGAATGCGGGGGAAGATGAGTAAGAGTCATCCTGGGAACTGGACACAGTATGTATAAGAAAAGCATCATTTTCTGTTTGCCTGTAAGTCATTGTCTTACACAAAAGGGGAGCTAGAACTGAAATAAAAGGCCCGCCACTTTTCAATTCCTAAAGAGGCTAGATTCCAAAGAGACAACATTTCCTGCAGTGACCATGTTGCTAGCACAGAAACAGATGGAAAGGAGTGGAAGTTGTTCTTAAAGAGGGATTATTATGTGCATCTGTGTAGTGATCACTCATGCATCTTTTCTAAATATATTCACTGTAGAGCCTAAGTTCTCTCCCTTTCATTTTTGCCTTCCTTTAGTTTGTCTTTGTTTTCTAAAGACTCAACATAATAAATTCCTTTTAAAAAATGATCTTTCATGATTGAGATAGCCCCCTCAGGTACTCTGAACATTCGATTTATGGGCACTTGGGTCATTTTCTCATCGCCCTCCCAAAGTCCCTCCACTTCAATTCCAGTTGTTCACATCCTGTTTCAAGAGGCACCCTACAGGGTTGATCACATGCAGGAGAGTCTGTTTTAAAGTCTTTTATTTATTAGGAAGGTTCTCTTTCAGAGTCCTGGCATCAGAAAGAAGACTCCAGGGTCCCATGACCACAATTAATGTGCTAGTCTTCCTCTACAATCAAATGGATCTTCATCATTCTTTCAATTCATCCTTCTTTCTATTTATCTTTCCTTCTATTTTACAAATCAAAAAGAAAATTTAAACCTGAGGTCTTCCAAAGAATGCTGCATCACACTTTGTGATGCAATTTTACATTAATTTTGGAATTTTATTATTTTAAGTGTAGTAAATCTGCTATTTTATATGCCTCATTTTGACATTCATAAATATTGGCTTCCCTTTTGTATTATAATTTTGTGAACAATATTATATCATTTTTGCTTATTCAACAAAATGTGTGATTAGAGAAAAAGCAAAAACCTTTTCACACATCAGTTCCAACTCATAAACATATTTCATTAACTCTCTTAGAACAATTTTAAATCATTTGTTTGTTTTTAGCATTTTATAAATCACAATTTTATGCTTAATCTGCCCTTCCTAGTTCTTCTAAAGTACTACAAAGTCTCCTAAAGCTGGATCAACCTTTCTACTTAAAAACAATGGGTGGAAACTCTTTGCAGGGAGCTGATGTTTCATAGTTCAACAACCTCTACAACCCTAATAGCTTTCTTCCTTTGCACATCATTTATTTATGTTATCCTGATGGCATTTTTCTGCACTTAGATTTGTAATGTCTGTCTATATTAATACATGAATACAAACACACACTCTGAGGTCTTATGTACAGGAATATATTTCTAAATGTTTTCCATATACACCTTTCCCTCAAAAAGATCATTTGGTTTAAATAAAACTCAGTTCTCCAGCTGGGCGTGGTGGCGCAAGCCTTTAATCCCAGCACTCGGGAGGCTGAGGCAGGCGGATTGGTGCAAATTCGAGACCAGCCTGGGCTACAAAAGTGAGCTCAAGGCCAGCCTCAACTGTATAGCGAGACCCTGTCTCAAAAAGACAAAAAAAAAAAAACTCAGTTCTCCAAAAAAAACTGCATCTGTATTTTCAGTTTCAGTGGCATACTTTTGAGTAGAATAGAGCTTCAACTTCTGGCCAACCCAAAATGTAGACATGCCCAGATTCATTCAGTGGACTTAAGAGATAAAACTGCTAAACATGTATGCAGGCACTACTTATAAGGAAATTTAAAATAGAATATGTCAAATCTGCTCTTTTCCAGCCACAACCATGGAAGATATAGAAGAGAAGAAAAGGGAGGTTCCTGTTGTGCCAGAAACCCTTAAGAAAAAGTGAAGACATTTCATAGAGTTGAAGATAAGGTGCCTGAGAAAGAAGTTTTCCAAGAAGACACCACGCAAGCCAAAGAAGAAGCTCATCTATGAAAAGCCAAGCACTATCATAAGGAATGCAGACAGATGTACAGAACTGAGACTCTAATGGATAACATGGTGAGAAAAGCTGGAAACTTCTATGTCCCTGTAGAGCCAAAACTGGCATTTGTCATTCAGATCAGGAGTATCAATGGTGTGAGCCCAAAAGTCCTCAAGGTGTTGTCTTCACCTTCACCAAATCTTCAGTGGTACCTTTGTTAAGCCTAACAAGGCTTCAGTTAACATGATTAGAATTGTGGTGTCAAACATTTCATGGGGGTGTCCAAACCTGAAATCAGTGAATGAACTAATATACAAGCATGGCTATGGCAAAATCAATAAGAAGCAAATTGCCTTGACAGATAATTCAATGATTGCTCAATCTCTTGGTAAATATGACATCATCTGCATGAAGGACTTGATTCATGAGATCTATACTGTTGGAAAACACTTCAAAGAGGCAAATAACTTCCTGTGGCCAATCAAGTTATCATCTCTGTGAGGTGGAATGAAGAAAAAGACCACTCATTTTATGGAAGGTGGAAATGCTGGAAATAGGGACGACCAGATCAACCGGCTTATTAGAAGGATAAGCTAAGGTATTTAACACGGTGTTTTTAGGACTTTGTCAGTTAATAAAGTATCTGCTTCCAAAAACAAAAACAAGACAAAAAAAGGAGTATGTCAAGGGGCTGGGGAGATAGCTCCATGGCACACATGCCTGCCTGGCAAGTGCAAAGTTGTTATTCCAATTTTTTTGTGGTGTTATTATATCTTGCACCCAAAAGATGGTTAAATTTGCGTGAGGGCCAGTGAGATAGTTTAGCAGAAGAGTAGCCTGCTTAAGCAAGCACAAGAACTCAGGTTCGAGCACCACATGACACTCTGGCCCTCTCCCTGGGTTTGCTGAGCTGCCCACTCAGACTGGGTGTGGTGGCACATGTGTGTAATCCCAGCACTGGAGAGGCTAAAAACAGAAAGATCACTACTAAACCCAACTGCATAGTGAGACCCTATACCAAACAAAATAAATAAATAGATAGGTAGGTAGGTAGGTAGGTAGGTAGATAGATAGATAGATAGATAGATAGATAGATAGATAAAATTGCATGGTAAAGACACTAAGATGGAGAGCAATACCTAAGTAATCTTTACTCAGGTCCTGTTAGCTTTTGCTTTGAGCCAAAGAAAAGGGAGGAAATAGGTAGAAACCAAAAGACCTAGCTCTTAAAAATCTCTCTTGAACAATGAGACATTGCTCTTACAAACCTCTGCCATAATGTAGAACTATAAATTTAATTTATACCAAGACATATTCTCGATGGATAAAATATGTATGTTAATGAATCATATAAAAGGAGTTGAATGCATTCATTCAGATGACCAATTGGATAATCCTGAGAGTTGAAAAGGACACCACAGCATGAGGAAATTAAAAAATGATAAATTTGACTGAACAAACATTTGAAACTTCTGTATGGTTAAACATTCAAATAGAATCTATTTGCAAATGTAAATGTATTCATAATGTAAGTGATAATGTGGAAGTATCTTTACCATATAAGGTGTTCTTGTGAACTCTTATAACCAGGAAGATTTATATAAAAGGGCTGGGGAGATAGCTCCTCAGTCTAAGTGTCTTCCTGGCAAGTTCAGGGACCCAGATTTAAGCCCCAGTACCACATGCCATGAAGGTGTGTGGTGGTGCATACATGTAATTTCAGTGCTGGAGTGGCTGACAGAAAAGGATCCCTATGTGTCTGAGCTGCGCAGAAAGATGCTGTTCTATATACATAAATAAATATATGATTTTTTAAATTATAAAACTTTCTATAAAGATGTACAAAGGATATAAATGGCTCACGAAAGTTATCCTAATGACAGGAAATGCATTAACAAATGTTTAATGTCATCCATTACTGAAAAAATGTAAAAGCAAATATTAGACATTTTTAACATTTTGTTAGCAAATGTTAAGAAGCCATAATATCTACTATATGTAAAAATTGCCATAACTCTACTGAAAGACAATTTGACTCATATCAAAAATGTTAATGTTCATTGTCATCAGTTCCACAACTCTTTATCTAAAAATGGAAAGATATATGCAAAAATATTCACTGGAGTCTTGGTATTTTAATAGAAAGCTGAAATGAAAATAATCTCTTACTAGTAAACCAAGGTAGCAATTTAACCCTCGTAGAAGAGAATGTCATAACAATTCTATAAAAGCAATGTAGCTCAAGGAAACTGATGAACACAGGGAAATGACTAATATATTGATTGATGTAAAATATATGCTAATATATTATGTACAGAACATTTGCTTAAAAGATAACACTTTTCAATGTTTAGTCACTAGAATATAAATAGGGGCCATGTGATATACCTGTTTACAGTGTCCCAAGAGCTGGGATTACAGGCACGCACCACCACACCCAGTCTCCATTGCCATCTTAGGATACCCTGGGGGAGGGGTTGGCAAGGCAGGCCCAAAATCAAACCCCTGATCCCTATGCCTGCTTACAGATACTTTAATCTGCTGAGCTATTTGACCAGTCCTACAAAATTTACTTTAAATATCAATCACTACAAAATTGTCCTTCATTGATATCCCCCTTGTTCAGTTTTGTCAGAGATGGATATTCCATTGTCATTCAATTATTGTATGTGCATGAATTCATCAAAATAACACAATATTACCTAATAGTCAATAATAGTACTGGGTTGTCAATAGAACTGGCAATGTCAGAAGTTGTTGACTTGTGCCTTTTACAGCTCAGCATACTAATGCAGCTTTACTTTTTATACCTCATGGTTAGACTTTTCTGCTGGATGGTTAGGCCCAAGATAAAACAAGATTTTAAAAAATGTAACTTTTGTATCTGACAAGGTCAGTCAAATCCCCTCAGGATTTACCCTGAAATCATGTACAGTCCTTTATAGATCTTTTGTGTCAGCCATCTGGATGAGTCGCGGCCATTGCTTGACTAGTTTGTTCAGTACAAAAGCCTGAGAGAATTTTTTTCTAGGTGACTCACCTTGACCACACTACACATCATCAGTCACTTTCCTCTGTGGTCCCATAATTTCCTTAAACAGAAAATTTGGGACACTGGAGAGTTACAGGATGTTGTAGTATAGGTTTTCTTGTGACCTGAATCTTCACTGACCTTGAAGGGCTAACACCAAAATATTGTCTATTCTTGTAGCCCTTCTTTTTCACTAATTTTTTGGTCGCAAACTTAAGTTATTAACCATCCAGAAGAGAAGCTTATTGATATTATTATCCTATAACATAGACACTTGAATGTAATATCACTATCTTTCTGAATATCAAACACCTTAGACATACCATGGAACAAGTATTTTCCAACAATCCCTATAGAATGTGAAAAAAACCATTACACCTTTTTTACACAGAAATTTAGGAATCTAACCATATACAAAATTGTAGAAGGACAATCCTATGGTATTTTTTCTTGTCTCTTATTATCCTTTATTGTCTTTAAAACAAACATTTACTTGAGAGAGAGAATATAGCAATAATTGATATGGCATATTTAGGATAGACAGCTACTTTTTAAAATCAATAAAATGAAAACATAATTTTTAAAAATATAAAAATATAAAAAAATCAAAAAGTGTCAAGCAACTAAGGCAATGGTTGAGGAACTGTGCAACCTAGTTCCAGATTTACATTGAAAGTGTCAATTGAAATTTGGCTAGAATGGCCATTATGAAAAGCAGCATGGAGCTTCCTGAAAAAACTAAAAATAGAACAATTATACAATCTGGTAATCTATTTATTTAGAGCATATCTAAGGAAATAAAATCAGCACATCTATGTTCATTGTAGTATTATTTACAATAGTCTAGATATAGAAAATTCTTACCTTCAAGGGGTTCAGCATATTGATTATAGCACAATGTAACACTAAAATTATGTTCGGAATACATGTCACTCTTGTCTTTTTGATATTTACTGCTCCTTGTGTAAACTCAGTTACTGTCATTCTATCAAGAGTAGTACTTGAAAATAAGAGACTGAGCCAAATACCATATTCTTGAAAGGGTAAAAAAAAAAAAAAAAAAGAAAATTCTTGCATATTTATGAAATGATGAATAAGGAATTGATAGATAATATTCTTAGACTTATCTGATATAATTGTATTTTAATAAGCTTTTTATAAATTTATGATATCTTATATAGAAATGCCTCCAATTTATTCAACATACATATCATCACAGCTTAGCAACCCAATACCTTGTGTATAAACATTTGCCCTTATAGTCACATAGCTCACCGTGAGCTGTGGACTTCTACTACTACCCATGAAGATCACATGGTACCACTCCTAGCCTAAGAGAAGATTGAATTCAAAATTTGAGTTGTGATTCATAATGAATTAATGTTTCACGTCATAAAATCAACAGTGCCCAATTTATACTATTAAAGAAGGGACTATCAGCATATGTTTACCACATATAACGGAATCTGATTCAGCCCTTTTCAACAGAAGGCACTTCCTGTATGTATGCTAAGTGAAATGAATGGGATAGAAAAATATTTCATGATCTCATTACTAAGTCGAGTCATAAAAATATCAAATGCATAAAAAGAATAGTAGTTAGCAAGAGCGTGAAGGACAAAGTGAGGAGATATAGGTCAAAAGATACAAATTTGCAGTTATGTTGGATAAGCAAGTTTAAAGATATGGTGTACAGCATAAGAATTACCACTAATAGTATTGTACTACATACTAAAAAACTTGGCTGGAAGTAAACATTAAGTCCTCTTAACACAAGAAGAAACTATGGGAAGAGATGAATATGTTTGACTGAACTAATCATTTCGTGGTATATATGTAGAGCAAACATCACCTTGTGCCCCTTAAATGTATGCAATAAGAATGAATAAATGTAAAAAGTTTATGAGGCTTGAGAAACCTTGGGCAGGATGTTACAGAGAGAGCGGTGGCCCATGACAGAGACATCAGGCGCAACACCAGTGATCCACCAGAAGCAACAGAAGTGCCTGGCAGCATGCGCACTCTACAGCAAGGGAGGAGTAAACACCATATTCAGCTAACATAGAAACATGACAGGAGAGGAGGCATAGCATCAAATGCTGTAAGAGGGCCCCAGAGCTTATCACAAACACACTGTGTTTATGTCATGAACACTGTCAGACGGTGCAACAAGCAAAGTCTACCATCTAGATGAAAGAGCTTCACTAACATCTAGATGAAAGCCTTCAAAGTACAGGAGATTTCTCTAAGTGAGCCCATTTTTTTTAACCAAATAGAGATACACTGAGGAAATATAAGTAGATCTCCTTTCATGCTTCTAGTGATAATGTCTGCATTCGTATACATTGCTCTTATGTCTGTATTTTGACACATAATGTATATTTTAGCATTTGTTTCTAGATGAAATTCAGAATTTATTATTTGATGATCTCAATATATACTACTTATAAACTAAGACCACTTCACGAGGCCAAATGATAAAAGAATCAGTCATTCTTATGTTCTATATTGTAATGTATTATCATAGAAGTGTAGCTAAATCACACTCAAATGGAAGGGGTCAGTAATTTAGCACTCTTCCTCAAGTATGGATTTAATTTAGGAAATGTAGAAATTTTGTAACACACAAGTACACTTCTTTTGTATCTATGCAAATCAAAGGCTATGTAATCATTTACACCTTACAACTGCATTTCCAAATCTCTGTCAATTTGTTATCTAACCAAATAATTGACAGCTCAGCAAAGGAAAGAAGTCAGATTAATCACCTGTGGAAAACTTTGATCACTGACCAAGCTGGCTTACACTGCACAAGAGATTTTTTTGCACTGCTTTGTTTGAGGATACATCTGAAATTATTCATAATACAAATAATTTATCAAGATTTTAACTTACCTTTATTTTTTTTCAATTCTTTTATTGTTTAAATTTAACAATGGTTATATTACATATTTTCATCATCGGATCAGTTTAGATTAATACATATAGGTATATAAGATTGATCAAACAACTAAACATTAACCTTTCTAAATCCACATTACTTTTTTTTTTCTTTTCCCCCTTTTTTTCTTTGAAAGTTGACATATTGCATATTG
>PVJA010055908.1:0-11002 GCA_004027025.1 Myocastor coypus
GGAGGGAGGGAGGAAGGAAGGAAGGAAGGAAGGAAGGAAGGAGAAAAATAAGAAGAGTATGAGACAGGGATGGGTACAGAGAGACTGGAAGAGTAGAGAGAAGAGACAAGGAAGAAAAGGACACAGTAGATCATAGACCACTGACCAGACTGAACATTTTCCATAAACTCCCGGGCTCCCTTCCCCCTAACCTTTCTGTTTCCCTGCTTCTCCATACTTGCTTGTCTGTTAGCTCAGGCAGACACTGCAAGCAGGATTCATAATTTATATTTCTGAGGTGAGACCATTGTTGATACTTCACCATTTTGAATTAAATATGAGGGGCCTGTGTGCTGCCTCTTCCTACTCTTACAGAGGACGCTGGCCCCTCCCCCACCCCCTGGTCGTCCAGCAGTAGAGACTCCACCTCTTCTCAGTCCTCAAGGCAGGTGGCAAGCCCTGTATGTGTATGAATTCCAACAAGGCAATAGAAGCAAGAAAGAGAGACACTCAGATGTGGAGTTTAAAAATAGAATTAACAGGAACTAGAGTCTGGGTTCCTATTTTTCCTCTGGTTCACTTTGTTTTCACATTTCTCCCAGTGAACTCTTGTCAGAGTTTCTCCCAATTAAGCCATCATATGTGGTTTGGGATATGGAAATAGGTGGTCTCAACCCTCTTCACGGAGAATTCCTTACCCATTGTCCTTAGAATTTAATTCTCAGCTCACATAAAAACAATTGTCAGAGAAAAAGAAAGAATCTACTGCAGGATTTGCCTAGAAATGCTAATACACTTCTCTTGATGGCCTAAAACTGGAAATGGCATAAATATAACAGTATCCATGATGCATACGAAATCAGCAAGCCTCACACTTATTTCATATTATTCAAAATGAACCCTAAAGTAGAGACTGGAGAATGAATGTAGACTATCATATTACTCTTCCAGACCAGGGATCAAGACTTGGGTACTGAAATCCTCGATACAGCTTTCTAGAATTTTCTTTGGACCAACCCAGGGGGAAGGACTCATGGACCCAGCTGTGAGGAAACTCCAGGATTGGCAGCCAGAACTATCTGTCACAACTTTGCTTCCTAAAGCATACAGTACCTGGAGCGCTTTATACATAAATGTCTTGAGAGGCTTCACCAGCATGCCCAGCCTAGATGGAGGTAGCTGCCTATGTTGTCTAAATGGGATGCCCACTCATCCCAGCTGCAAGTCAGTCAAAGCCATTATTCTATGCATGGACCACCTGCCTGTGAAGGAGCAGCAGCGTGCTTCCCTGGATAGGAGAAGGGATTGCAGAGTAGGTAGCCCACATGGTAGCAGAGGGAGCAGCGGTGTCGCTCCTCACTCCCTCTCATATTTGCCGCAAATCACATCACAAGCTGCAAAACATGTCAGTCCATGTACAAATATGGACCAACTAAGGACCAACCATTGTTCATTTTACTCTCAGAAGCAGAGCCTCCTCTCTGCTTCCTATGATCAAAAACGCTTGTTAATTGTTCTTATTAAAAGCCAGATCTCCCGATGTTCAACTTTGTCGCACATGGACTAAATTAAAAGCAGGAGATTGTTTTCATCTCCAGCATCCAGCTAATGCCAAAACAAATGTACATTAAAATGCTTCTGGACCTTTTAAAAAGTTTTTTTCTTCCTGTTTTGCCACAGGAGGCCGTGACACAGCAAAGAAAAGGGAGAAAACTAGAACCTAAAGCTGAGGATTTCTGGCTGGAGCTATGGATTCTGCCTCCATGGAAGTGTTAGGACACAGCAAGACTCAGTAACTCTTCATGTTGCATTTGCTTCCTCCCCTGGCTTTCTGAGTGTAGCTTTACAGTATGTGTCAACAGCTGAGAAAAACCCTGCCAGAATGGCAGTTTTCTTATGAATATCAAATATTTTTGACACATTCCCTCTACATTTGATAGTTTACGCAGGAAGATATTCAGCATGTGTTTTCAATAAAACAACCCCTCAGAAAATTCATGCATCTCACAAAATTACCACTTAACATATAGGGTATCCAAGTTATATTTAAATTTCAGTGGAAAATGAGTAGTGAAATGTTGCGAGGAACACATTTATTTAGAAGTTCATCTAAAATTCAAATGTGGCTGGGTGTCCTGAATATTTGTTTATTAAATACAGCAATTCAAAAACAATAACTCATTCAACAGCATGGTTCTCTGAGCATGTAGAAGACTGCACTGTCATGGACAACAATTTTGCACTATGTCATGGATAACTGTGGTTCCACACAAGGTACCTGGAAATGGTTAACTAGTATAATATTGCCAGTTTTTTATCTGGACACATAATACTGTCATAAGACATAAAAACCATTTCAATCATAGTTGCTAATAATCTTAAGCCCTTCAGACATACCTGGAAAAGGAAGAGATTTAACTCTAGCAGCGTAGAACCCTCTAGATTCTTTGAGAGCTTTCTAATCTGAAAATTTTGAGTATGAAGAAGAGTGGCCTTTCCTCTATGAGGCTAAGTGTAAAGGCCAGAAATTCCTGCTGTTTGCACAGAAGTTCCAATGGTTGTCCCTTATGGTTCCAAATGCACAGTGTTCTCAAATATATGTTACTGAAAAAAGTGTACATAGTCTGATTTGTGACCTTACTCTCAAAACTGATATGCTGTGCTGGAGATAGCTACATAATCTAAATGCCTACCTGGCAAGTGCAAGGACCTGGGTTTGACCCCCAACAGCACATGCCACACTGTCCCTTGAGCCCTGGGAACAGTGCCAGACACTGAAACCAACCCTGAGGAAGCTGAGAAAGGAGGGTCACTATGAGTCTGAGCTATGAATCAAGAACCTGTACCAAATAAATAAATAAATAAAAGACTAACAAATAATACAGTTACGCCAACTTCCATGAAATTTGCTCCCTGCTGTTCCCAGGTCCAGCATACAAAATCTAAAATTAAACTAAATTCTCATCTCTTGGAAGTGCTGCAGGGGAGGAACATCTATGAGTCAGCGTGAGCTTTCCCACTGAACCCCTGCTCCACCTCTGTAGAGTAGCCTCGCCAGGAGCTGTCTGTGACACCGCCACCCACGTGAGGAGCAGACACTACACAGAAGGCCTGAAGCGTAGGTTCTCTCAAGCCTCCAAAGTCTGAGTGCTTTTCTCAGGTGACTGTACAGTGCACCTCTTTGCATTTTAAACATGTCCCCTCCATGCCCTCAGGGCCCCCTTTGTCTCTTCACCCCAGCATCTCATGAGAAACTCGGAAAGATGTTTAATTTAGAAGTCATTCAGCCTGTGAGTCATACAGCTTTCTGCTAACTTTTCTCCTGCAGTCTTTCCACTATCATAAACATTTATGTGAAGCCAGGGTACCTCCTTGTCTTTCAAGAGCTGTTTTTCCACAGCCGCTTACTCTCTACCTGAGGTCATCAACTTTCCCCAAAAGAAAATATCTAGTCATCTTTAAAATGATGCAAATGACAAAAAATAGAGGCAAAGCCACATCTTCCCCAGTGGCTTCTCACGATTCCCTACAAGTCATCAGTAGTTGTTTAGGCTGGGATGGATCTGTGGTCAGAGCTGATTTCCTAACACCAACTGAATTTGAAGACAAGTAAATCACCAAGGACTCTGTCTCATGGAGGGGGAATTATTCATTTTCTTTTGTGAAGGGAGACAGGGGATTATGGAATGAAAGATAATGCGGCACACATACATTGGCTTCTTTATGACATTTTCCACTTGGGCCTACAAGTAGCCATTTACTGAAATAGCCATTTCCAGCTGTAAGAATTCTGAAATGAACTGGCTTATTCTTGCTTGGTTTCAGGGTTGGCTTATGAGGTTATAGATATTTGATCATAAAGTGAATATTTTGTGTGATTCAGAGTATTCCTGCCTTTGTGCCCAAAGCATTCCTCTTGCAATTGCAGTTCCCCAATAGTCCTTGCTTAAAATAGCAAACAACGACAAAAAAGTTATTCCGTTTTGTTTTTTCTCTAATATGTAGGTATTGACTTTCTTTTTATTTGTTTTATTTTATTTGGAAAAGTAAAACAAATAGAAACAAAAACAAAAACAGAACAACAATCAACAGTAACAAGCAACTCTGTACCAATAGCACAGAGTTTCAAAGCAAAAATAAAAATTTAACAGTGGTTGTTATATTATATAGTTCATTGTCAAGTCTGTTGTTCAGACTAACAGATATAGCAATGCAAAATTTGTCAAATAATTAATGTTTATTTTCAATAAACTTTAACTTTTTTGTTGTCTTTTTTTACTTTATGTATTTTTTAATTATTATACAAATCAGACCCACACATATAAATATGGTATTATCTCATTAGCATAAGAACCTGAAAGAATAAATAGCCTCTTGGCCTTTTTTGGATGCATTTCCTTTACTGTGGTTACTCTTGGCCTTCAGGGCCATAGAATAGTGCAGCCAGATTTCCCTACTGTTTGCTGAGTCACTGAGAGAAGTGGCTTGAGAAGTCCTGTCTCTGTACCATGATGATACAAAGTAGACATTCATGACGATATCTTCTTGGCAGGTAGCAAGCAGTCCGGAGTCTGCACAGGTGACAAAGATTGTGCCATGGAGAGCTGAGGCTGCAAAACCAGGCCATCCAGGTGTGGGATTAACCAATGTGTTTGTCACTTTCCTGTTACTAGAACAAAATACTATACATTCACATCTTCAAAGGATGAGATGTTCATTTTGGTTCACAGTTTCAGTGGATTTAGTCTAGGTATAACTCCAACATGAAACTGGTATGGCAAAACCCCATGGCAATCAGAAAGCAGAAAAAAAAGGGAGGAGTGTAGAACAATAATATGCCCTTCCAAGTCACATCCAAGGACCCACCCCTTCCAACCAAGGCCCTACCTCTAAGCAGCACAGTCAGTGATGAACTTAATAATAACCTCATCCACTGATGGCATTAGCATTCCTATGCTCTAATAACCTTTCCAGAAGCTGCATCTCTGAACAGCAGACTTTTGGGAGACATTTATTTGATGGCAAGAATTTTTAACTCCATGAATAATGAATCGACAACTGTTAAGAAAATGCATTTGTTCAATAAAGTCCTGATGAGTACTTACAAGAACAACAACAACAACAAAATACAAAAATAAATATAAAATGTGCCCTAAACTGGATTTTAGTAGAGATTTTGGAGGAAGATGAGGGTATACTGGATAGAGCCTAGGCTGTTAGGCTCACAGAGCCAGTGATGTGAGTCCTGATTCCTTATGGGGAACGTATGGGTTAGTGGATGTTCTCAGCAGCTTAGATTATCATGAAAAGATATAAAAAATACAGAGTTTATGCACAGGAGCAACTCAATAAATATGTTATGTAACATGTATGCACACTTCTATATCTGTATTGAGTCATTTAGAGAGGGAATAAAAGAATTATAGCATGAGGTGACCATCTTTGCATTATACCTGTTCTAAGTGAGGTCAAAGACCAGAGGGAAGGCCCCAAGTCTGTCCCCAGTATCCCAGAAGAGAGGGGCATAGATCACAATGACAGCTTCGTCTTCTGAAAAGCACCTGCTCTTCAACAATGAAGAAAGCAAACAGAGTCTAGGAAACCGGAGGACTGGTGAATTGGGGACAATGAAAAATTTAGTATTGTAGAACGTAAAATCCAAGGCAGAAAAGTGGCAGGAAAAGCTGCACAAATAGGCAGGGACCAGCTCACATCCTTGGCAAAATGATGTCTCCTTAGCCAACCTATTAAAATTGACCCCCACCCATTATTTCCAAGAATCTTGCCCTATTTTACTATTTTTTATTTTGTAAAGATAATACAAAAAAATCTTAAAAACATGAGAAACAACACAGAATTTCACTTACAAAATGATAGGAATTCAACACTGGCTGTTCTTTTGCATATTACTCATCCAAATTAGTTGTTCAGATTACCAGATATAAGCATGTAAAATTGGTCAAAAGTTATAGAAAGCTAAAAAGAAGAGAGAAAAAAATTTAAACATTAATTGTCCCTTTCAATTGACCAGCAGAAATCAGCCGTGCAATTATCCGAGCTACCCTGTGTATAGCATATATATTTGCCTTTCCCCAGTTAGTTTCTTTCCCTTCTCAATGTAAACACATGAGTAGACATGTACATATATGTTTGCATATGTCAAGGGCACACACACCTATATGCCTTGTCTTTGTTGGTTTGCTATATGGGAAACTGTATGAGAACAGGGATTCTGCTCACTGCTGTATGCCCAGCACACAGATCAGTGCATCAGGTAGTAGCTCAGGGAACACCAACTGAACTGAATAAGCGATAGTATAACTTTTCTAAGCAGGCAAACTGGTGACTTAATCTTTTGGTCAGAGCAAAGTTGGAGAATTCCAAGAAAAGAAGGTACTGTTAGGCTCTAGAGGCACTGCTGAGGTCAGAACCATAAGGAATGCTTTCACTAGCCTCAGCTGGCAGTAGGACAGCCTGACCCATGGAGGGAAATAAGTGGGAAACCAGATGTGAGGTTTGGAAGGCACTACTGGCAAAGTACCGTGAGAAATTAGCAGGACAAAGGAAGTGAGAAGATAGGCTCTTTGGATGTCTACTTTGAGCAGCTAAGTGAGTCAATGAAATGAAGAAAATGCAAAGCAATTCATGCTCTACCTTCAAAAAAGATCAAGGACTGCATAGGCATTTCATAGCTCATGTTTGTGTTAACAAATAGACTTTGTATGCACAAAACTTCTCTTCACAGTTACAGGTTCTATATCTTGTCCCCACTGACTGCCATTGACTGCAGCTAAAGAACAAGTGAAGCCAGAAAATGAAAGCTAACCAATCACAAATTGAATGCACTCAGAGACATGTGTGGCATTTTGGAGTTGCCAAAGCTGCATAATTATCCAGCTGGACATAAATTCACAAAACAGCTTCTGCATGTAACGTTAAGGACCAGCTATCATCATTTAGTCATGTTTATGTTAAAGTGCTGCCCAAGTTGCCAAGCTGCTTCCAGGTTCTCAGGAGACTATGAGTCTGGTGTAGCTGGATGAGATGTCTCTTCAATTTGAGGCTCTTCCAAACTTGGGAATCTACTGGTCATAGGTCACAGCAAGCATAGTACCACCTACCCTGACTGGCCTGACAGATACTCATGAAGGGATGGAATAGCTGGAATTTTCAAGGGGTAAATGCTCCTTCTGAGAGGTCAGCTGTCATCAAGAGTGAAGAAGGCTTCTCCCCTGGCGAGGAGACGATGGACATTTCAGTCTTTAAAATAATACTAAGAACATCTACTATGATTTGGGCAAGAGAATTAAGTAAGTAAGTAAGTAAGACCATTAAGCATTCAGCCAATGCCCACATTGGAAGGGGCATGATCAAAGGTCATGCAGCCCTGCTGGTGTAGCCCTCTTTCTTTATACCAGGGATATTAAAACATATATAAGTACTAAAGGAGTTACCTAGAAATAAGTTCTTAAGTGAAAAAAAAATAGAAAAATGAAAATACACTGTGCTGAATGTGAAGACCATTTGAGTGTCATGAAGTGGCTTGGCCATTTTCTACATTGACCGTGTTAAATATAGGAGCAACTTAAAAACAAATTCAACATTTTATTATTTATCTTACTATACAGAGATGTTAACATTTTGCAAAAAACTGATACACTAATGGGGAGTGATTCTTTTCTTCTAAGTTTTACTTTAGGATATTCACTGTATTTTTTTCATTTTAAAGAGAATAAAAATATAAAACATTAGAAATGATACAGAATTTCAAAAAAAAAAAAAAAGATAGAATTTAACTATGGTTGCTAAATTGCATATTGTTGTCTTCAAAGTTGCTCAGATTACCAGATATAAGCTTGTAAAATTGATCATAAAAGATAAGCATTGGTTGTTCCTTTCAATAAGACCATAGAAATTAGTAGTACAATTATCTTAGCTATCTTGTGTATATATACATATACACATATATATTTTTTCTTACTTTCTTTTTTCATTTCCCTCATCCCAGTCACCTTTTACATGAAAGAGCAATTTTGTCTCCTTAAAATAATATCCCTGATTTTGCAATGCTAATGAATAAAATACCTCATGATGCTTACCAGAAATAGAATTTATGCTTGAAATTTAGAATGCTGAAAATTTAGCGGGAAGTTTCCATAAACATGACATAGCAATCTAGTGTTACTTTGCCTTTTTTCTCTGTTCAAACTTTCCAAGACTTAATATTTTGAAACAACTCATGTGCTGTGACTTGTAGTGTAGAAAATTATTTCTTGTTTTTAGTCATTGAATTTACCACTTCCAAAGCTTTTCCTCCCATCAGCTTCTCACAGTTGTTTTCTTTCATGCCATTTTTCCTCTTTATTTGTAACTTACCTAATATAATTCATTTCAAAATGATGCACTGAACAGAGATTATGTCCTATGCATAAGTTTAGGATCTACTAAAAATCAGGTAAGTTTAGAATCTACTATAGTCTGAACATTATTTTATCCTTTACCTTTCTTCCTCTCTCCAATTCCTAAGCAGAGAATCCAGGAGAGTGATGACTGCCAAGATTCTTGGTTGGAAATCAAGCTGCTGGAAAATGTTCTTCTCTTATTTCATTCCACTTGAATCAGTGACTGTTGAAGTTTTCCATGCTCTTATGTTGACTCAACAAATGTCTCATGGGGTATTTCCATCCTCTGTTAGCTCACTTTCTTTGCTTGTTCATCTCCAGTTGCTTTGTGGACTGGTCCAGGACATCTATACTTAGTGACTCAGCACGATTTCAGGAATCCCCAACATTCTCTGCTTGCTGACTCACCTGGCAGTTTTTGCGTCCACCTGTTGGAAGCATAGCTGTGGCACAGGACAGGTGACCAACAGCTCCTGAAACTTGCATGCCGTTGCAAAATTGATCTAAATGAAGACCTTTTGCATGTGTAACTTTGGTGTTTTTCTTACTTTGAGTGAGTTATTAGAGGACAGAATATATCTTCATAGTTGTGCCTGAGGACACATGGATCATCATAGTTGTCTGACTGTCACCATATCTGGGGTACCATAAAACATCTGTAAGCAGTAACTATTAAATGATGAAATAATGCAAGTTTGAGGGCTCCTTAAGACAATTTATATTTTGTGAGTTGTTGTAGTTTTAAGTATTGAAAACTCATTCTAGAAAGCAACAAGCTTAGGCCAATATCCAAGAATGTAGTTAAGTATCTTATAAACACCGAATATTATCAGAAAATAATGAAAGAAGGTAGTTGAAAAAAATGCTAAGGATATCATCATCATGGCCTCATTGCAGGTCACTGTCTGCAGCTGCTCTTTTCTACTTGTGTCCCTGGTCTCTTTCTGACATTAGCATCCAATGCAGTTCTGTTGCTCAGACTAACCTCTTCCTTCAAGTGCATGGCAGTATTCCTTGAGGCAAGTACTTGTGTTGTGTCAAGGAGCTCCAAGAGGTGTGGCCTCCTCAGTGATCCCTTAAAAGGGATAATAACACTAAGAAGATAGCTGTGCAGCTGCATTGGGTTCTAATGAAGGAGAGCAAGAAAAATCAGCAAAGCAAAACGGTATGTGAGGTGAAATCCCGAAGAACCAGTTACAATCTCTGGAAAATTGTCCCTCCTAAAATGGTCACGTATGCTTAATTCTCCAGCATTTAATTGTGACAACAGGAATGAATTATTGTTTATAGAGAAAGCTTTTCAATGACTTAACACCCAAGGCTTTGACTTAAGCTGCTCAAAAGGGCACTTTGTTCCTAATGCATAACTTCCGCAGTCAAGAAAGGAAAACTTGTGTTCAACATTCATCACATCATGTCTACAAACATCTTAGGCATAGTAAGCATCCTCTCAGAGAATGGTGGGGAATATTGTGTGCCTCGGTTACTTTTCTCTCATTGCTGAGATAAAATATCCAACATCCCACATGTTTTCTGAGGATCTCTTTTTTTATGTCCCTGTATTAATTTTCTTTTCTTTTTTAAAATATTTATTTATTTTTAAAAGAATTTAACAATGGTTATATTACATATTCTCATCATCAGATCAGTTTAGATTAATAGATATTGGTATATAAGATTTATCAAACAATTAAACATTAACACTTTCAATAAACATTACTTTTTTTTAACAGTTGACACACTGCATATTGTCCTCACAATAGTTATACAGAGCACAGAGTGTGGCCATGACACTCCTTCCAATTGATATTGGTAAGGAAAGAAAAAAAAAACTTTAGAGTTTTTATATTAGGGAGACTATACATATTTACACATGTAGGTCTTGTTTATTTCATTAATGATTATATGTTCAATATATATCCATTTATATACGAAGTCTTCCAGCTTATCATTCTTTATAGCTGAGTAATATTCCATTGTATAAAAATACCACATTTTTTTTAACCATTCTTCAAATGATGGGCATTTTGGTTGTTTCCAAGATTCGGCTATTACAAATTGGGCTGCTATAAACATAGGTGTACAGATATCACTATGGTATGATGTTTTCAGTTCTTCTGGGAAAATTCCCAGTAGGGGGATAGCTAGATTGAATGGGATTTCCAGTTCTAGTTTTTTAAGGATCCTCCACACTGCTTTCCATAATGGTTGCCCCAATCTGCATTCCCACCAGCAGTGGAGAAGTGTTCCTCTTTTCCCACAGCCTCTCCAGCATTTGTTGCTGGTTGATTTCTTTATGATAGCCATTCTGTCTGGGGTGAGATGGTATCTAAGTGTTGTTTTGATTTGCATTTCACGAATGGCTAGTGATGTGGAGCATTTCTTCATGTATTTATTTATTTATTTATTTATTTATTATTTATTTTTTTTTTTTTTTTGTCTTTTTGAAACAGGGTCTCGCTATGCAGTTCAGGCTGGCCTTGAGCTCATTTTTGTAGCTCAGGCTGGTCTTGAACTTGCACCGATCCTCCTGCCTCAGCCTCCCGAGTGCTGGGATTACAGGCGTGCGCCACCATGCCCGGCTCTTCATGTATTTATAGGCTTGCTGAATTTCTTTCTCT
>PVJA010055910.1:0-10995 GCA_004027025.1 Myocastor coypus
TTTCTGATGTATCATATATTATTTAGGATATGATTATTTAGTGAGTGTGTTGATACCAAACATATTCTCCTTTTTGGAAGCAAACTGTTACCAAGATATGTCATAATCAAACTCTTACCAAGGTATGTCATAATTTTCGCCTGAAAATAATCAGCACAGACAGAACTTGTATTTGTAGTACAAAAGAGGTAATAAATATAATTTATAGGATTTATTCAGTTTATCAATCTGACACGGAATGCTGAAAATTATTTCCCTAGTCCTGTGGTGATGACTTTATTAGGATGAGAATCCAGTGTGAAACTTGCCCAAAGTTCATGCCCAAGTACTTTTTTGTGGCATCTATGTTAGAGGAAGCAGTAAGAAACACTAACCCATGGAACCTGACCTTAGCGACAGGGTACACTCTCCCAGGGAAGTGCTGTGCTACCTCAGATTCCCTCTGACACCATTGCAGGATGCCTGGCCAAGCCTGCTTCCTTCACCCTTCTCAGAAGAGATGGCACCGTGTGTTCTTTCTGGGTGAGCTGAACATTTGATCCCAGTCCAGATTCCATCCAATCCTCATCCATAAACAATACTCTTTTTCTGGAGAACTTTGGCATGCCCTTCTTCTCTGTCTTTTGGTTATTTTTATTCTCCCTCATTTTGTATATTTTCCTTTTCAACCCACAACCCACCCTGGCCTGAATATTCCCCCTCTGTGTTCTTCTTCATGGACACCCCCCCACATACATACACTCGTGTCCTTTTCCTCAAGTTTCTCCTAGATGCAGCACAACCTCCTGGTCTTAAGAGTATCTCCGTTTGTATCTCACCTTGTTCAGAAGCAAACTACTATATGATATGTATCAAAAGATTTTGAATATCATCAGAGCAAGTTGAAACACTAGTGTTGGGACAGTGTCAGCATGAAACATTGAGACATAGAATTGCGGTTTTCTACCCTACGTAGTTCATTTCTCTTTTTCCCTCATTTTGTGCTAACAAAACCAGACTTGAAATGTCTGTGGTTAATTTTCTTTACCCATGCCCTCCATGGTGAAAAGGAACTCAGCACAGGCAGTGAGCCAGCCTCTGGGAGCATGAAGAAATTGTGGCCAAATAGCAACCATCTTTCCAAAGTCCCAACCCTGATTGAAAGAGTTCTGTACAATTCCAGTTGTAGATATTGCTGTTGTCACCAAAGGTCTTTGTTTCCCTGTAGGACAGGGATTTGGAATAGGAAAGAATTGATAAAGCCAAAGACCTTGGTATCTTTGTGTACTGACCTAACATAGTCAGACATGATAATAGGGATTGAAGGTCTGAAGGAGAAAGAGGGAGTATTAAAGGATATCTGGTTAGTGGAAGTCAAAATAGACAAGTGTCCAATAGGCAGAGCATTGGTGACTGTTTCCTGGTGAGGATCCAGATGTACCTTTAAAAAACTCCAAGGAAATATAAACATTACCCAACCAATGGAAGGCCTGTTAGTTGAACGATGTCACAAACCAGGCAGTTGAGCATCTGAGGTAGCCGATGGAAGG
Source organism: Myocastor coypus (assembly GCA_004027025.1). Lineage (NCBI taxonomy): Eukaryota > Metazoa > Chordata > Mammalia > Rodentia > Myocastoridae > Myocastor > Myocastor coypus. The sequence goes on from PVJA010055910.1 coordinate 1,530, forward strand.
TTCCATTCCCAAGCAGAGGACATGATTGGTTGTAGAGAATGCAGGAGTTTTAGAACAGTACCTACAAAGTTAAGTGACCTGTAACTTGGGGAGCTCTCTTGAGACAAATCTGTGTGTTCCATTTTCTGTACTATGCTTATGTTGTAGAGAATAGTTTCAAGTGCCTTTAAAGTTCAGTTATGTGTCAACTGAGTTTTTGTTTCTTCATTGCTGCTGCAAAATAACCAACACACAGCATTAAGGATGGAAAGGTTTATTTAGCTAACAATTAGTGGAGTTTTCAGTCTATAATCAGCTGTCTGCAAGGGAGATTGGCACATAGTAGAGGATAGCCATTCATGGTGGCAGAAAACAGCAAAAACAAATAGAGGGGCTGCACTTACACTTTCTTGCAAGCCTCTTTTCCTTCTTTACATTGCAATGCAGATTATTCAACCTGGGAAGGAAGAAGCTCTCATACTCGTAATACCAACATTAGATCATGAATTTATCACAACCTCTAGAAGCTGCCCCATTGACTATATGAGTCTTTAGGGGAATGCATAGCACTGTAAAATGTATATTTTGTGTAGCATACAATAACTTAAAAAGAGCTAATATCCTACCTTTAATGTTGTGACTTATGTAGAGCCACAATCCTGGGTGAAGAGAACTCTACATGGAAGATTGTTACTTGATCTTAAGGCAGTAGTGTCCAGAATTTAGTGAATTCCTGTGTCCATAGGAAGGACCAGGGAGTTGTTTGAGTTGGACAGGAGAGTGAAATTCATTGAGTACACATTATAGAAATGAAGTAGTTTGAGTTCTTCAGATCATGTTCTTTGGGCTGGACTTCACAGGTGAACTGTGGATCTCTGTCCTGCTGTAGTTCTCCCTGCTGCCTTTCCAGTTGAGCTTGTTTCTTGAATAAGCCCTGAATTCTCCTTCCTACATCCAGAGATGTTATTTCCTATCAGTTTCACAATGCCAGAACCTCTTTGCAGTAGTGGTTTACTTTCATTTGTGTAATCATTCATTCATTCTTCATTGGCTCACTCATTTATCTTTCATTTGATAAAGGATGTATAAATGTTCTATGTGGGTTTGACTACATGTATATCATACAGGTTAGTTTGTTTGGAGATCACTTTGCCTTTTAGCGCCCCAACACATGTTTGCCTTCATGTTCTGACAACTCTTCCCTGACCATGAGTTCCAAGTACAATAGAGGAGGAGAATATGACTGTGTACACACCTTCCCTGCTGGCCATTTGGTGCCAATTTATTCCTCATAATTTACTTCCTCTGTCTCCTTGCTGTCTAGCTGTCCCCCCAGAATGGGCATGGAGGATGCTTTGTCCCCCCAGGATGAGTATGGAAGATGCTTTGAGTCTTCTTTGTTGTTGAGTGAAACCAGTATGACTATTACTGTGGACTCCTCCAAAAGATATACACAGATACCACAGAATCTGAGGCCACTCATTTTTTCTGTCTCACATTCAAGAGCTTAAGAAGTGGAGAAAATAGAGCAGTATAGTTAGAAGGAAAACCTGATGAACTGAGAGACACAGGACAGGGAAATGTGCTATACAATACCTTGCTATTATGATCTGATTTTCTGTAGGGCAGAAGCCAGTCCTTCTGGCCTCACTGAGTATCTATCTCATGGATAATTCAATATACTTAAAGGAGACCAAAGCAGTCCAGAAGATACATTTAAGTATAACAGTCTAGAAAAATCTGAAGTATGTTTTCCTCTCTCCACACAATGTATTTTTTAAGAATGCTATATTGGAAAATAAATGGAACGTTTTTGTCATGGTCCTTATTTATCTTTAACCATCGCAAAGGAAATTTTGTTTGGATTTCTTTTTGCAGCTCAGCCTGATTTTGCAAAACCCTTATGATCAACATTTTTGTGTCCCTTATCTATAATCTTAGGTATCTGCAGTCTGCCCACCTTTATGAAAATTGCCTTTTCTTTGAACCTATGATCAGAAATAAGTTCTTTGAACTATTTCTCATTACCTTTGTTTTGGCAAAGTGGAATAGGGAAAAGAGGATATCTGATCAGGTTTGGAAGCAGTGAACAGCTTTATTTATACAGGTCAACCTGACTGGAAAACTCAGGTCCTGGTTCTCATAGTGCAAGGTTTATTTTTTATTTTTTTGTTTATTTTTTTCATGGTTTAATATTTTTATTGTTTAAATTTAACAATGGTTATATTACATATTTTCATCATCAGATCAGTTTAGATTAATGGATATAGGTAATTAAACATTAACACTTTCAATAAACATTACTTTTTTTTTTTTGCTTTTCCCCTTTCTTTTTTTAAAAATTTGACACATTGCATATTGTCCTCACAATAGTTCTACAGAGCACAGTGTGTGGGCATTACCCACCACCCTATTGATGTTCCTAAGAAGAAAAAAGAAAAAAAAAAAGAAAAGAAAAGAAAAGAAAATTCTTCTCTTTGGACTAAGAGGAAGCAGATGCATACACAGTCAAATGTTCTACAATTGCAGTGGGTCACCAGTGAAGCTTGTAATGTTGGAGGCTATTGATCTAAGCCTCCTAAAGCTCATCTCACCAATCTGGCTCTGTGTTACATGCATTGTAATTAAGCTTTTTTTTTTCTGGGTGATCAAAGGCAAATCAAAGCAAGACCTGTATAACAAAACATTCATTTTTTTCATCTTCCAAGGTCAAATCCCCTCAGGATTAAGTTTGGGACCATAGACAATACTTTGTAGAACTGTTGTTAGTGTCAGCCTTCGGGATAAGTCATGACCATTGCTGGGCCAGTTTGCTTTCTGTGAAAGCCTGAGAGAATATTTTTCTCTAGGTGACTCTCCTTAGACACACTATAGTTTATTTATCTCTTTCCTCTGAGGTCCCATAATCTCCTTGACCAGAAAATTTGGGAAACCTCTGAGTTATAGGATATTACAGCACAGGTTCTCTTATATCCTGGGTCCTTACTGACCTTGAAGGGCTAGGGCCAAAATATTGGCTTTCCTTATAGCCCTTCTTTTCCTCCAATTTTTGGTCTGTTAACTTACATTCTTAACCCTCCAGCAGAAAAGCTTTGTGATACTATTACACTATAGCATAGGTACTTGAGCTGACCATCACTGGCTTTCTGAGTATCAAATATCTTTGACTTAGCTTGGAATTGATATTTTCTGACCATCATTGTTATTCTAATAACGTTCCATACATTGTGATATAAGCAGTTATACAATTTTTACACAGATATTTGGGAATTCAAGGAAATACAAAATTATAGCCCATCAAGACTATGGTATTTGGCCCAGTCTCTTATTTTCAAGTACTACTCTTGAGAGAGAGAATGACAGTAACTGAGTTTACACCGGGAGCAGTACACATCAAAAAGACAAGAGTGACATGCATTCCAAGCGTAGTTTTAGTATTACATAGTTCTATGATCAATATGATGAACCATTTGAAGGTTCATGACACCAATATCTGATTCATCCTGTGCACATAAGTGCATGGTTTTGCTCTTGGTATGTTTTCTCCTTTATCTGCTTCCAGTCACTTCGATGTTTAATCCATAACACATTCAGCTGTGTTATGCCCTTAAGTTCTTATTTTCTTCTTTAACGTTCTTATATTAGGGAGACTATACGATATTTACACATGTAAGACTTGATTTATTTCACTAATGAGTATATGTTCAATATATATCCATTTATATATGAAATCTTCAAACTTAATCATTCTTTATAGATGAGTAATATTCCATTGTATAAAAATACCATATTTTTTTTAACCATTCTTGAAATGATGGGCATTTTGGTTGTTTCCAAGATTTGGCTATTACAAATTGGGCTGCTATAAACATAGGTTCACAGATATCGCAATGGTATGAGGTTTTCAGTTGTTCTGGGAAAATTCCCAGTAAGGGGATAGCTGGATTGAACGGAATTTCCAATTCTAGTTTTGTAAGGATCCTCCACACTGCTTTCCATAATGGTTGCTCCAATCTACATTTGCACCAGCAGTGGAGAAGGGTTCCTTTTTCCCCACAGCCTCTCCAGCATTTGGTGCTGGTTGATTTCTTTATGATAGCCATCCTTACTGGGGTGAGGTGGTATCTAAGTGTTGTTTTGATTTGCATTTCACGACTAGCTAGCTATGGGGAGCATTTCTTCATGTATTTGTAAGCTTGCTGTATTTCTTTTTCTGAGAAGTGAGTGTTCATCTCAGATGCCCATTTCTGGATTGGGTCTTTGAATTTTGGAATCCTAATGGTTTTTAGTTCTTTGTAGATTCTAGATAGAAGGGCTTTGTCTGAGTACTTGTTAGTTAAAATCTTTTCGAAATTTGTGGGTCGTCTTTTTATTCTGTTGGTGATTTCCTTTGACATGCAGAAACTTCTTAGCCGGAGGAGGTCGCAATTGTTGATGCTTTCCAGTGTTAAATGTGCAATTTGATTTCTGTCCATGAACTTTTTGCCTACTCTGATGTCTTCAAGATTTCCTCCCACTTTCTCTTCCAGTAGATTTAATGTTTCACTTTTAACATTTAGATCTTTAACCCATTTACACTTTATTTTCATGCATGGTGATAGACTAGGGTCAAGTTTTAGTTTTTGGCATGTAGAGAGCCAATTTTTCCAGCACCAATTGTTAAAGAGGCTTTCTTCCAGTAAATGTGTTTGACCCCTTTGTCAAAAATAAGGTGGCTGAGTGTGCTTGTATTTTCTTCTGCATCCTCTAATCTATTGCATTGATCTTCAGGTCTATTCTTTTGCCAATACCATGCTGATTTTATGACTGTAGCTTTGTAGTATAACTATAGGTCAGTATTGTAATGCCTCCTGCCGTACTTTTATTGCCGAGAATTGTCTTTGCAATTCTGGGTCTTTTTTGGTTCCAAATAAATTTTAGGAATGACTTCTTCAGTTCTGTGAGGTATGCCGATGGCATTTGGACAGGAATTGCATTAAATCTGTACAACAATTTATGGAGTATGTCCATCTTCACAGTGTTGGTTTTTCCTATCCAGGAGCAGGGAATATCTTTCCATTTTCTGAGATCTTCTAAGATCTCTTTTTTCAGAGTAATGTAGTTTTCATTGAAAAGGTTTTTTACTTCTTAGGTTGATTCCTAAGTATTTCACTTTCTTCGGTGTTATCATAAAAGGTACTGCTTCTCTAATTTCTCGCTCAGTGTGTTTGTTATCTGTGTAGACTGAGTGCCACTGACTTTTGTGTGTTTAATTAATTAATTAATTAATTAATTAATTTAAGCATTGGCAGACATAGTTTATTTTTGTGTAAAAACCCTTCATGTTGTGGCTACTGCTGGAGCTTGAGTCCTCTGGACAGAGACTCTGGTGTGGGTTTGCACAAGATCGTCAGTGAATTCCTGATAGGGAGACTTGGTGAACACAGTCTCTTTCCAGAGGTCAGGGGTCAAATAGCTGTAGGTTTTGGAGATGGCATCAAAGGTGGCCTTAGCAAAGTTGCCCAAGGTAGCAGTGCAACCCCTAGCAGAGGTGTAGCAGTCATCCATTCCAGCCATCATCAGCAGCTTCTTGGGCACAGGGGCAGAGATGATGCCAGTGCCTCTGGGGGCAGGGATCAGGCGCACCAACACAGAGCCACAGCGGCCAGTCACCTTGCAAGGAACAGTATGGGGCTTGCCAATATTGTTTCCCCAGTAGCCTCTCCTCACGGGAACAATGGAAAGCTTGGCTAGGATGATGGCCCCACGAATGGCAGTGGCTACTTCCTTGGAACACTTTACACCCAGGCCAACATGACCATTGTAGTCTCCAATGGCGACAAATGCCTTGAACCTGGTCTGCTGGCCAGCACGAGTTTGCTTCTGCAAAGGCATGATCTTCAAAACCTCATCCTTGAGGGATGTGCCCAGAAAGAAGTCGATAATCTCAGACTCCTTGATGGGTAAGGAAAAAAGATAAATTTCCTCCAGGGTCTTGATCTTCATGTCTTTGACCAGCCGGCCCAGTTTGGTGACAGGAATCCACTCTTTGTCTTCGGCCTTACCGCCGCGAGCCCCGTGGCCTCGGCCCTGGTCCCGGGCTCTGCCGCGCCCGTGACCTTGAAGGCCACTGCCGAAGCCTCCGCGGAAGCCACCCTGGCCTCCCAGGCCTGGGCCCCCGGGGCCTCCAGCCCCTCGCGCTGCACCGGCGTCATCTGCCATTTGGTGTTTTCCAGAAAGAGCTGTGTGTTTAATTTATAACCTTCTATGCTACTGAATTTGTGTATTAAGTCCAGTATTATTTTGGTGGAGTTCTTTGGGTCTTCCAAGTAGATCATCGTGTCATCTGCAAATAGTGATAGTTTTACTTCTTCTTTACCTATTCTTATTCCTTTTATTTCTCTTTCTTGTCTAATGCCTGTAGCTAAGGATCCCAGAACTATATTGAATAGGAGTGGTGATAGCGGACATCCTTGTCTTGTGCCAGATTTGAGACTAAAAGACTTCAGTTTTTCTCAATTTAGAATTATGCTAGCTGTTGGATTGTTGTAGATGGCTTTTATCAGGTTGAGGTAGAGGCCTTCTATTCCAATTTTGTGTAGAACTTTGAACATGAATGAATGTTGCACTTTGTGAAAGGCGTTTTTGGCTTCAATTGAGACGATCATGTGATTTTTGGTCTTGGCTCTATCGATATAGTGTAATGAATTTATAGATTTGCATATATTGAACCATCCTTGCATCCCTGGAATGAATCCTACGTGCTCCTGATGGATAATCTTCTTGATGATTTGTTGTAATCTGATGGCTAGGATTTTATTGAGAATTTCTGCATCTATGTTCATGAGAGAAATTGGTCTGTAGTTTTCTTTTCTAGTTACATCTCTTTCTGGTTTTGGTATAAGTGTATACTTGCCTCTAGGAATGATTTTGGAAGGATTGCTTGTTTTTCAATTTCATTGAAGAGTTTGAAGAGTATTGGGGTCATGTCTTCTTTAAATTTCTTGTAGAATTCAGAGGTCCCGGACTTTTCTTTGTCAGTAGGCTTTCTATTACATTTTGTATTTCATTGGCTATTATTGGGTTATTGAGAGTTCTAATGTCTTCTTGATTCAGTTTTGGTAGTTTGTACTTGTCTAGGAATCTGTCCATTTCATCTGTGACTTCAGTTCTGTGAGAGTAAAGATTCTCAAAGTAACTATTTATGATCCTCTGTATCTCTGCTGGGTCTGTAGTAATTTCACCCTTTTCATTCCTTATTGCTTGAATTTGAGTCCTTTCTTTCCTCTTTTTGATGAAGTTAGCTAGGAGCTTATCAATCTTGTTAAATCTTTCAAAGAACCAGCTTTTTGATTCATTAATTCTTTGTATTGTTTTCTTTGTCTCAATTGAATTGACTTCTGCTCTAATCTTTATAATTTCCTCCCGCCTTTGGGCTTTGGATTTCATTTGTTCTTCAGTTTCTAGTCGGTTTAAGTGTTGTGTAATTCCTGGAATTCCTACGGTTTCTTTCTTCATTTATTTCCAATTTGATTGCACTATGCATAGGATAATTTCTGTTTTCTTTCATCTATTTAAGCGTGATCTATGGACTAATATGTGATCTATTTTAGAAAATGTCCCATCTGCAGCTAAAAAGAATGTGTATTTTGAAGTTGTTGTGGGGAACACTCTGTGTATGTCCACTAAGTCCAGTTGTTCCAAGTTCTGATTCAGTTCTGCCACTTCTTTCTTGATTTTTTGTCTGCTTGAGCTATCTTTTTTGGATAAGGGAGTGTTGAGGTCTCCTGTTAAGATTGTGGTATTGGATATGAGATTTTTCATGTCCATTAAGGTTTGGTTTATATAGCTTGCTGCTCCCATGTCGGGTGCATACATATTTATGAGTGTTACCTCTTCATCATGAATTTCTCCCCTAACCAGTATGTAGTGGCCTTCTCTATTTCGTTTGATCAGTGTTCGTTTGAAGTTTAGACTCTCTCCAAACAGGATTTCTACCCCTGCTTTTTTTTTGAGGTGCTGGAGCATGTAGTATTGTTTTCCAACCTTTAACTTTAAGCCTATGAGTTTCTTTATGGGTTAAGTGTGTTTCTTGTATACAGCATATTGTTGGGCTCTGTTTCCTTATCCACTCTGCAAGTCTACTTCTTTTAATTGGAGAATTGAGTCCATTTACATTGATGGTTATAATTGATATGTATTGACTTATGGTTTACATGACTCTTATTCACTACTGTTTTCCAATTTTTCCTGCTATGTCAGTTGGTTACTTTATCTGGTGGGATCTTTCTGTTCTCATTTGTTGAATTCAGGTCGTTTTAGTCCCTCTCTAAAATATTTGTTACAATATTATGTAACATTGCCTTTGATATCATGAAATTCTTTAGTTGTTCCTTGTCATGGAAATATTTCACTTCTCCCCCCATACTTGAAGGAGAGTTTTGCCAGGTATAATAATCTGGGGTGAAATTTGTTTTCATGAAGGACTTGAAGCACTCTGCTCCATGCTGTTCTTGACTTCATGGTTTGTGAAGAGAAATCCGCTGTTATTCTGATGGATTTTCCTTTAAATGTGGTCTGTTTCTTTTCTTCAGCAGCTTTTAGTATATTATTCTTCAGCTGGACTTCTGGTATCTTAACTATTATATTTCTTGGCGTGTTTTTAGTTAGGTTGATGTTTTTTGGAGTTCTCTAGGCTTCAATTACCTGAATGTCTGATTATTTTCTCATATTTGGGAAATTTTCTGCTATTACTTCTACTCATATTCTTTTTATATCATTTGTATTGACTCCTTCTTTCTCATTGATTCCGAGTTTCAATTTTTTTATTGTTTAAATTTAACAATGGTTATATTACATATTTTCATCATCAGATCAGTTTAGATTAATACATATAGGTGTATAAGATAGATCAAACAATTAAACATTAACCTTTCTAAATCAACATTACTTTTTTTTTTCTTTTCCCCTTTCTTTTCTTTGAAAGTTGACATATTGCACATGGTCCTCACAATCATTGTACAGAGTACAGTGTGTGGGCATGACCCACCTCCCTATTGATGTTGCTTAGAAAAAAAAAAGGGGGAGAAGAATATACTTCTCTTTGAACTAAGAGGAAGCAGATATATATACAGTCAAATGTTTTGCAATTTCAGTGGGCCACCAGTGAAGCTTGTGATGTTGGAGGCTATTGAATCTAAGCCTCCTAAAGCTCATCTCACCAATCTAGCTCTGCGTTTCATGAATTGTAATTAAGGATTTTTTTTTTTTCTTGCTGGGTGGTCAAGGGCAAGTCAAAGCAAGATCCTTACAAAACTAGAATTGGAAGTTCCATTCAATCCAGCTATCCCCCTACTGGGAATTTTCCCAGAAGAACTGAAAACTTCATACCATAGCAATATCTGTGCACCTATGTTTATAGCACCCCAATTTGTAATAGCCAAATCTTGGAAACAACCAAAATGCCCATCATTTGAAGAATGGTTAAAAAAAATATGGTATTTTTATA
>PVJA010055911.1:0-10997 GCA_004027025.1 Myocastor coypus
CCCTGTCTCAAAAAAAAAAAAAAAAAAAAAAGAATTTTAAGCCGGGCGTGGTGGCGCACGCCTGTAATCCCAGCACTCGGGAGGCTGAGGCAGGAGGATCGGTGCGAGTTCGAGACCAGCCTGGGCTACAAAAGTGAGCTCAAGGCCAGCCTCAACTGCATAGTGAAACCTTGTCTCAAAAAGACCAAAAAAAAAAAAAAATTTATTTTATTATTTTTTTTCTTGTTTCAGAACTTTTGTTTATTTATTTATTTATTTATTTATTTATTTATTTTCATGGCCGGCTCAGCCTGCCCTGATGGCAGGGCTGGCGCAGCATGTGGTGCGAGGGATCGAACCGCAGTCCCTGCAGTCGCCCCCTAAGCAGGCGCTTTAGACCACTGAGCCATCCCGCCGGGCCCATGCTTTACTGGTTCTTGTCACCGTGTAGTCCGTCTGTTCTTCCGGGCGATACATGTTAAGGCTGCAGGGACCCGGGAGCGCTCGGTCAATGCCCTTGCCTCGTGAAGCGGACTGCTCATAGCTTTCTGGTGCCAGTTGCAGAAGGAAGCAGGGCCCGGGGGCGGGGCCTTCACCTGGCCAGGCGGTGATTGGCTGGGGGCGGGATCCCTGCGCTTTCATTCTTCTTATTTTGGTTCCCTGACAGCTTTGTTCATTTTTTAAGTTTGAGGTAGGGTCTTGCTAAATCAGTTGCCTTCGGGCCCCAGCCGCCCACGCAGCTGGGACTACCTGCGTGCGTCACCCACAGCGACCACCTCCTGCATGGTGCTGCACACCAGAGATCGGCGCTACTCCGTAGGCTGAGGAATGAGGATTGAGAGTTCACACTAGCTGGGCAAGAGCCTGTCTCAAAATAAAAAATAAAAGCTAAAGATGTAGCTTGGCGGTTCCTAGGTTACTTCCCACTACCAGAAAATTATTTAAAAAGCAGCCTTGGGCTGGAGATGTAGCTCAGAGGTGCTTGCCTGGCCTACATAAAATTCCAGGGCTCTTTCATAGTGCACCCATGCTATAAAAAGGGAGGCATAAAACAACCAGCCATGGGGCTGGGGAGATAGCTCAGTGGTATAGGCACCTGCCTGGCAAGCGCAAGGTCCCAAGTTTGATCCCAGGTACAGCATGCAGTGCTGACCAGGTGTGATGGCACATGCCTATAATTCCAGCACCAGAGAAGCTGAGGCAGGAGGGAGGATCAGAGCAGGTCTGAACTGCATAGCAAGACCCTGTATCAAGAAAACAAATAATGATGAAACAATCCGTGGGCCAAGTCACAGGCAGGTGTCTGAGAAGTTTCCAAAGCCGGCCCTATCCAGGTTTTCTCTGGGCTTGCAGGGCATTTTCTTTCCCTGGCTTGAATCTTCTCTGCTTCGGGAAGCCTTTGAGGTCCCCTGTTCTGCTAGACCACTCGCACTGTTCAGTAGTGCTGCTCTTCACCTATCTAGGCTGCAACAGAGCCACGCATTTCCCTAAGACCTGTCTGGCTAAAAGTGCCTTCCTGCGTCCTCTGAAATTTCACTGGGTTGTTTTCAGATATTTCAAAGGAAACTTCCTACATATTGTACCCGTGGAGGCAGAGCTCCCTGAAACTTGTAACTGGTTACTGCTAACATGAGCTGTCCCGTGAACCTGCTCAGATGAACAGCATTGGGTGGCTGGTTCCACCCAGATAGCTCCTTGGGACAGGTGCATTCTGGGACAGGTGCATTCTCTTTGCCTTCCATGCTCTTGGTGGTTGCTGTCACCCCTTTGGGTTTGAGGGCAGACTTGCAAAGTCAGAAACCCCATCCACACGCAGCTGGAGCCAGTGGTGTGAGTTGGCCAGAGCCCAGTCCACCCCACAGCTGTCTCACTACACACACACTCAGCATTGTCCAGCTTTCCAAAATATCCCCAAGTCCAGTGAATATGTAGTTGTATCTTTTTAAAGAAAACGTATTTAGGACAAGGTCTATAGAATCTCCCTACATAGATCAGACCTGTAGTGATTCTCCTGTTTTCAGCCTCCTAATTGTTGGGATTATAGGCTCACACCACCAGCCACCACAACCAGTCTCAATTGCCCTCTAAACACGCCCCAGGGGCGGGGCTGGCACAGCACAGCCAGGATTGAACCTTGGCCCCTGAGCCTGCCTAAGCAGGTGATTTATTTATTTATTTGTTTATTTATTTATTTATTTTTGTCTTTTTGAGACAGGGTCTCACTATGCAGTTGAGGCTGGCCTTGAGCTCACTTTTGTAGCCCAGGCTGGTCTCGAACTCGAACTGATCCTCCTGCCTCCGCCTCCCGAGTGCTGGGATTACAGGCGTGAGCCACCACGCCCAGCTAAGCAGGTGATTTAGTTTGCAGAGCTTGAAGTTGTATCTTTTACTGTTTTAATTTGTACTTCTTTGTGGGAGACCATCTTGAGGCTGAGGAGAAGCTGCGATTAACTCACAACTGGCACATATTAACATGAGTAAGTCCAAGGCCTACAGGACTGGAAGAGGCTTCCCTTGGCATCTTGGGTGAAACCCACCATCATGCCACCAACCACTGAAGAGGCCAGCAAATAGCTCAGGCTGCCCTGGTGCCTCAAACCTGAATAAATGCTGCAGCTGAGGAAGGTGTGGCTCTAGCCACTTTCCCCCTCATTCACAAGCCCTACCTGCATCAGCACATCAGCCTCATTTTCCTTTGCCCTTTGCAAGCTCATTACTTAGGTTGAAATGCCAGTCAGTACAGACAGCACCAAGCTTTTGGTCTCTGTCCCCACTGAACTCTGACCATTGCTGTCCCTCACTGTGGATGCTTATCTCTGGTTCATCCCTGTGCTGCATCCTTTGGCAGCTGATGGGGGGCTCAGGCCAGGGCTCCAGGGTCTTGTAGTGCAGGCTGGCCTTAAACTCATTACATAGCATAGGGTGACCTTGAACTTGTGGCAATCCTCCTGCCTTAGCTCCTGAGTGCTGGGATTACAGGTGTATGCCACCACACTAGCTCAGTGGTGACTTTGAACTCTATCTATATATTTTTTAGTAACACTGAGGACTTTGCAGAGCACACTCCCAGCCCTTTTTACTTTGAGACAGTCTTGCTAAGTCTCAAACTTGCCCAGCTAGGTTCTGAACTTGTGATCCTCCTGCCTCAGCCCCTAATATACTAGGATTACAGGTGTAGTGTTTTGTTTTCTCCCCTAGATACATAGTCCATCTGACCATATGAAGCCATTGCTATTTCCTGTAATTGGGATTCCTGCCTTTCCTGACTTGCAGGATTTCCGGTGGGAATATTCTGTTCCTCATCTGTGTTCTATTGTTTGCTACGAAAGGCTTTTTTTTTTTTGGCTGGTTTATGCTGCCTTAAGGGTGGGTCTGGGGATCGAACTGCTGTCCCGTGCCTGATTGGGATTGCCAATGCAAGTGCTTAAACCACTGAGCTAACCTGAAAGCCCTGTCTGCTCTGCTTGAGGAAGGCTCAGGACTACTGCAGTCATGCACAGGCCACAGCAGCCTCACCGCGCAAGGGTGGCCGTGTGCAGGCTCACCACCCCGTTCTGTCTCCAAAGCAGTGCTTTAGTCAATGCTGAGGCCTCAGCAGGGATGTCAGATTCCAGCCACTGCCCCACTGTCAGTCTCGGCATCAGTGCCCAGCCACCTGCTTCCCTGTAATGGCCCGAGTTCTCAGGCCCCCTCCTTTCCTGCCTCCCTGTTCTACAGGCCTGCTATCTGGGTACCATGTGCCTCTCCACACATGGAAGTGCTACCACTGTAGGGCTCTGGTCTGTGCCCTCCCACATGGGATGCATGGTCAGCTTAAGGTCCTGTGTCCTCCTGTGCAACATACAGCCACCTCAAAGCCCTCATGTGTACAGGCAGAAGTGGAGTCATCAGGGGAGGCTCACATGCCATGCCACTTGAGTCCACGTCCATGGGTAGAACATGTGCCTGCTGTGGGGCACTCCATCCTACTACCTGGGGCATCGTGTTCCTGTGGGAAGTGCAACCATGGCAGAGCACTGCCACCTCCCTATGTGACTTGATGCCAAGGCTCCTAGGTGGTGCTCTGGGTGGGGCTGAGCTCTACTAGACAGCAAAGCCCATACTGTCCTGGCCAGAGCAGTCCTTCTCCAACACAGAGGGTCTTGGAAGTTGTGCTGCCTGATCCTGGGCCTGCAAGTGGAGATGGAGGAGCCACACCAAGGCAAACTGCAGTGACCTCTTTATTTTGAGCCCCATAGGTGGCCACATGGCCAGAAACCCTTGGCCTTACACCGACCTGGGAAAGGCAGGACAGGGTGGGAGTTGGCAGGGGCCTAGAATACCCATAACCACATAACCACAATGAAGTGGAGAGGAGGCTCCTGCCAGTGAGGAGTACGGCTCCAGGCCCATACTCCACCAGGAAAGCCACAGCCCCATAAATAAACAGCAATGTCTCCCCCACTGTGCCCAGGCTCAGGCAGCGGAGGGGTGCTCTTGCTCTGACTCGTCCCTCTGTGTGGTGCCCCTGAGGGTGGGCAGCTCCAGGCTTCCTTCCTAGGACCAGTAGGCTTGGTGCTGACATGCCTACGGCTGCAGAAAGAGGATGTCCTGGGCCTCAGGGGCAGCTGTGGGCCAGGAAGGGGACCAGAGCTGGGGCTCCCCTACAGTTCATGCCCTGGTGCTGGCACCTGAGTGCAAAGCAGCATGGCACCAGGGAGTTGTCTCTAGCAGGTTCTGCTGTGGTCCTGGGGTGCAGCCTTCATTACTTGCCCAGGGGCCGCCGAGGCAGCAGCTCCACGTAGTTCAGGGCACTCTGCAGCGATGTCAGGCAGTAACCCTCCTCTCCAATCAGGTATCTGACAAGGCAGCCAAAGCACAAGTGTCACCTGAAGGGGACAGGCCCCCCCACTCCCATGCTGCCACAGGCTAGGACTTGGGCTGAGGGGACTACTGCTACGTTTGTAAGAAGGCCTCTCCCACCACTTGTCCTTACCCTTGGATGGCAGGGCTAGGGACCAGCTCTGGGACATGACTGCCCTTGGGGACAGCCCCTCCCCTTGTCTAGGGTCTTGGGGATATACTGTGGTCAGTGTTGCACTGCAGCCTGTTGTCTGCCAACCACAAACTTAAGTCACAGGTGAGGCACCTGCTGCCCAGGTCTTCCTGTGGGGATCCCTGCCCCCAACCTGTGCGTCTCACCCTTCATGGGTGAATTCCTCCAGGGCTGCACACTCTGACACCAGCTGGGGAAGGCCGCTCCTCAGCACCACAAAGGACAGGATGGGCAGCAAATCATCCGCGCCGCTGCCAAGAGGGGGCACCACGGCTAGTGGGCTCTGGATGTGAGCAACCATCCACCCCCCAAATTCGTGGCCCTGGGCCAGCCTGGCCTCACTGACTGCTGTGCTACCCCCTAGTGGTGCAGGCCATGAGGAGTGCCAAGTGTGTGGCAGGGCCCTATGTGCAAGTGTGGTGCTCTCCTGCTCCTCTGGTCCTGGGACCACACAGGCTTCTGAGTACCCCTTCTCCTTGGGGTCCTCTGCCTACAGGAGGCTGCCTGAAACTGGGGCTGTTCAGCTCAAAGCCAGCCCTTCAGAGCCACCCTAGGAGGGTCCATGTTCACTGACAGTACTGCGAGGCTGCATGGTGCTTGGCCTGGCAGCTTCTGCATGGCCCAGGGGAGCAGGACTCAAGGCCAGGGCCAGGTTGAGCAACCCCACAGAGCAGCATGTCTACTGGCTCTAGGACAGGCTGAAGGGGACCTGCAGACTTCTAGCTTGAAACTCAGGGCAGTGCAGGGGACCTAGCTTTGCTCCTTGGCATCTGCTGCTAGGCCCCACGCAGGGCTGCCACTGCCCCCAGTGTAGAGGAGCACTCCCCAGCTCTGACCTCCATCTGGGGCTGGGCTGGGCTGGGGCAGGGTTGGACCTCTGCACCTGCAATGACAGGTGTCTTCATGACCTGCCCTGGGTCCGGGGCAAGGCAGCGGGAAGCAGGGCTTGTGGGCTCTGAAGGGGAACAGATACTGGCTCTGGACCAGGAGGCTGCTGACCACAGCTGAGCCTGGGGTTGTGTTCAAGGCAGGATGAGGCATTTCAGGGCTCATGGCTCAGGTGGGAACCACCCAGGACATGCTAGAAAGCCCAGCTGGGGAGTGGCAGAGGAGCACTACTTCCTGAACTCCCTCTAGGGTGCACTTGGGGGCACACCTGCAGGCTCTGGGAGGCGCAGCCCCAGTCTGAAGAAGCCTTGGTCCACCTAGGAAGCTGGGATATGGTCATGAGTGAGAGCCTGCCCTCTCTATGCCTACCTCCCCTGTGGCAGCACCAGCTCTGGATGTACCCAAAGAAGCTAGGCCTAGGCTCCTGGGCCAGGAACAAGGCAGGGCCACCCTCCCCTCCCCTAGCCTCCTTAAGGATGGCCTCAGGTCCAGTACTCCTGGGGCTATCCAGGACTCACATGGCAGCTGCAGGGACATGGGGTCCAGCTTCAGGCGTAAGCTCCTGGGTACGGCAATAATCCTCAGCACAGACGCAGATGACTCTCAGTGTCCGCACTGTGGCACAGACATGGGGCTGCATGGGGCATTCTCTCCCATGGCTGCCCACCCTTCTTGGGAGAGCCAACACATTGGGGGATGCAGCCCTCAGAGTGGAGCCATGGCCCAGGAGAAGGCATTAGGTATCGTATCTGACCACACCACTTGCTCCCCCAACTCCCATACCGATGCACCCCAGCTTCTTCTGGGGGCAGCTCTCCAGAACCAGCAGCCCCAGCTCCTGCGCTGCACTGCAGTAGGGGTAGCTGGCAGCACCCTTGCCCTCAGGGCCAGGGGGCAGGAGCTTGGCAGGGATGCCCAGGGCCGTAGGGGGTGCATTCCGGTACAGCTCCATGCTCCTGCTCAGGGCAGCCTCCCGTGCGTGGTACACATTCCTAGGGCAGAGGGGTCAGGCTCAGCCATCCCAGAACCTCAGCCTGGAGGCCTGGGGCGAGATGGCAGTGAGGGCCCCAATTATGGAGAGTGGGCAGGGACCACCCTGAAACTGGAATCCCTGGGGGCAGCCTCAGTGCACAGGAAGGGAGCAGGCTGTGGCTGGTACCAGTACAGGCCTCAGACATGGCAGTAGGTAGTGCCAGGCATGGGGTTGGCGAGCAGGCCAAGGCTATACCTGTACAGGGCCAGCAACAGAGGCCACAGCGGGGAGAAGAAGGGTTCCTCGAGACAGGCCAGGCAGCGATCTTTGCAAGCAGCTGTGTTCAGGCTCTCAAAGGCTAGGAGGGTCAGCGAGAGCAACCTGTCTGCCGGGAGTAGAGTAAGAACTTCCTCAGGGCCCTCCTGGCTAGGCCTGAAGCCAGTCCATCCAGTCCATGGGGCCTGGGGTCAGAGCCCAGCTCCACACTCCTGCAGAGTGTGAGCAGGAAGGGGAAGAAGGCTTCTTCCTGAAGGGACCTGACCAGGTCTGCTGCCCAAGGGACTTCAGAATCTCAGGAGGGGATGTGGTGGTGGTGGTGGTGGGGAGCGCAGTTAGCAGAGTGAAATCATTAGACAGGGGCTCCTCCCTGCTGGGCTCCAAGCCCACCTCACTGGAAGGGCCTCTCAAGCATTTGCAGCCTAGCACCAAAGTGGAAGGCTGGGGCTGAACCACAGACACAGGATGAGTGGCACAGTCTTCTCACTGGGAAATTGCAAGCCCTGCCTGGGGCAAAGCCACGACCACCTGCTGACTGCAGACCCTGGCCAATCACCACAGTAAACTGCGCTGCAGCAAACAAGCAAGCCATGAGCAGACCACGCCTCACAGGCCCCATGTGGCCCAGGGAGGGCATTCCTGGGGAAACAAGCAGGGACTGGGCTGCCAGCAGAGTGCCTGGCCATGGGCAGCACAGCACCCACAGCTCACCGATGGCATTGTGAATGTCCTTCACCGTGTTCTTCAGACACTCCAGCAAGGGCTCCCTCTGTGGCACCTGGAACTGTGGCTCAGCCTGTGCCCTGGAGCCCCAGCTGCACCTCTCTGATTTAGCCAGGAACTGCTCCAGGTCCTCAAAGGAACTGTCTTTGTCAGGTATGCGGGACAAGGTATCTGCCAGGGGTGAGGGTGGCCTGCCTGGGCTACTGTCTTCCCCTTTGTCCAGGGGCTCAAGGAGGAGTGGAGGGGTGGCAGGGGGTCCGTCCTGGGGCTGCGGGGCCACACTGGGCTCTGGGGGAGACAGCATGCTGTACAGACTCTGGGAGGAGCGAAGGCGCCGGCTCCCATTAGCCAGCAGCCTGTCGGCTTCTGGGGGCAGGGAGCAGCACCCTGGAGCAGACAGAGCACCGACAGCACCCCGGCTCACGACTGGATACAGGGCACTGTACACAGCACACTGCAGCTTCTTCAGCAGCTGTGAGATCGGGTGGTCAGGAAGGCTGCAAGGAGAGAAACGGCTGCTGGGCAGGGCACAGCCTCGCCCACCCTGTCCCCCAGCCACAGCAGTCACTATCCGAGCTGCACAGAGCTGCAGTGTACTTGCTGGCCTCACTCCTGCAGGACAAGGGGCCTTGGAGGAAAGCACAGTGGGTCTCCACAATGAGATACCCCTTAGCCTCCCTAGGGTGTAGGAGGACCCTGGCTCCCCTAGCCTGCTCCCCTAGCCTCCCCTAGCCTAGGGCTGAGGAACCTGACCTGGGTGAGCCTCACACCCTTGTCTCTGACATCTGTCTACGAGCTGTCTCCCTGTCAGAGATCCACACGGAACTTGTTAGTGGATGTCTCAGACAGGGTGTGAGCAGCCCCATCTAGAAGGCAGAAGAAAGTGAAAATCCTGTGTAAAGGGCAGACGAGACACAGCTCAAGTCCCGCTGTGGGTGCCCCTCATCCTGCGGCCTTTTACCCTGACAGCTACCTCCCCAGCCCTCCTAAACTCCCTTTCTGGTTGTCCTTCCATGCAACCAAGAAAGCAACAGGAAGTACCAGGTACCTGAGCAGGTGAGACACCAGGTTGGTCACCAAGGACAGGTCCCCTGGGCTCCTCTTGAGTTTGGCCTTCCAGTGCTTTGGCCAGTCCTGCAGGACAAGGGGCCTTGGAGGAAAGCACAGTGGGTCCCCACGATGGGACACCCCGTAGCCTCCCTAGGGTGTAGGAGGACCCTGGCTCCTGGCCCACCTGCTCAGCCCAACACCACTCACATGGTCTTGCTCATACTCGAGGATGGCTGCATAGAGGGCCCGCTGTTCCCGCTCTTCAGGGGTCAAGGCAACCTGACTACAGAACCTCCTGGCAAGGAAGGACAGGCTGGGGCTCCAGGCTGGACGTGCAGGTACAGGAACCCCACCAGGCCTCCCTACTTGGCCCAAACCAGGAAGGAGCTGCACCTGTTGGCAGCCTCCTGGAGCCGCAGACGCCGTTCCTCCATCTTCCGCTGCAGCTGGGATGGCAGAGTTAAGGGGCCAGCGTGCCTGACCTGGGTGCCCACTACCACTTCCTGGACCCACATCTGCTCACTGCAGCATGCACCACATCCCAGGGGTCTTAGAGGCCAATGTGGTTGCTACTGACTTCCAGGAAGCCGTTGGGTGTGTGGGCAAGACACCCAACGTCCCAGAGTGACAGGGACTAAGGGAGAGAGACTGTTCCCAGGAGAGGGGCACCCAGAAAGTCACATCTTTCAGAACCTGAGGATGGTGAGCAACTGCTGTTTTAGGCAGAGGACAAACACCTACAGCGGGCCCCCGGGAACACCTCCCAGAGGACATACTTCCCTCCACCCCGCTTCCCCTTGGCCTCTTTCCTCAGGATGACAGGAGCAATCAGAAAGGATGCCGTCTCCTCTCGGGCTCTGGCAATCACCAGATTCTCCATCATCTGCCGCTGCAGAGACAGAGTCTAGGAGGCAAGGAGGGGTGAGGCAGCTCTTCCCACTACCTGGGACCCTCCTGGGCTACTCATTTTGTTTTTTGGTCTTTTTGAGACAGGGTCTTGCTATGCAGTTCAGGATGCCCTTGAGCTCACTTTTGTAGCCCAGGCAGGTCTCGAACTTGCACTGATCCTCCTGCCTCAGCCTCCCAAGTACTGGGATGACAGGCATGCACCACCATGCCCAGCTCCTCCTGGGCAACTTGGGCCCTGCTCGGGTTCTGCTCACCAGCGAAGTCTTCTGCATGGCCTGGCTGGGGTCTAGACGGGCCATCCGGGCTTCATAGGTAGCCTTCAGTTTCTGATTCTGTAAGGAGGCCTCCTCCAGTGGTGTCAGCTCCCTGGAAGTGGTGACAAGCTGCCACCCAGACCAGGAAGCCCAGGAGTGCTCGAGTGAGCCCAAAGGCCTCCTTTGAAGCCCTCCTGATGTTGCTGAGACCAGGGGAGAAGAGGTGGTAGTGGCAAAGCAGGAAGGAAATGTGGAGCAGTCTGTGGTGGGCTGCAGGTGCCTGCCCCTTGTAATCTGCCATACATTCTGGCTTCAGTAATACCAGAATTTTTGATTTCTCACAAGAAGCTTGACCTCTGGAGTTTATAAAAATCAACAACACAAACCTTGTCAAAGGCATGGGACAAGCCAAATAGGGAGATTGGTTTGCAACCATAAATCAGAGAACTCTGCCTGTTCCCTGGGTGTGGAGCTCTGAAACAGGCTCCTCCATGGGGTGGAGGGTAGAGGTGGAGGACCAAGACTGCAGCCCACACGTGGCTCTGCCCTGACGCTGCGGATACAGACAAGGTGCCTGGGGGCCCCAGCAGCAGGCAGGAGGAGCAGACCCCCAACCAGGGGCTTTGGTCTCGGTGCATCTCTCACTATTATCTGCCATCTTCAAATACAATATTGCTCCCATTTTTTTTTTTTTTTTTTGCGGGACCAGGGTTCAAACTCACAACCTTGCACTTGCCCAGCAGGCACTTGTGCCTCGGAGCCATCTCCCCAGCTCCCAATATTGCTCCCATTTTCTTTCTTTTTTCTCTCTCTCTCTCTCTCTCTCTCTCTCTCTCTCTCTCTCTCTCTCTCTCTCTCTTTTGGTCTTTTTGGTCTCACTATGCAGTTCAGGCTGGCCATGAGCTCACTT
>PVJA010055912.1:0-10995 GCA_004027025.1 Myocastor coypus
CTCGAGCTCCAGTCTATCTCTCTGTCTCTCTTTATATTACATTCAGGCTCTCCGCCTTAGCTCCCGCCCTAGGTTACACCCATAATCCCAGAAGTACTTCCACCCATAATCCCATCAGTACTAAAACCTATAATCCCAGGGATCATGGATCAAGTCTCAAACTCTAGAAGTCCCCGCCCAGTGACTCCATGAGGCTTTGCGGGGACAACTAGACATAAACCATAACAGGTATATTTTAGTCCATAATTGTATCACTTATAGAAAGTGGAACATCAACCTTTATTAAAAATAAGCTTATTTATTTTATCTTAATTCTAAGACTGGGGAGATAGTTCCATGGAACAGGTGCCTCCCTGGCAAGTGCAAGGTCATGAGTTTGAACTCCCATTCCACAAAAAAGTGCCTATTTTATCTTAATTCATAAGCATAAATTCTGGTTTATACCATCAATGTTATAATTAAGGTATAAACTCAGGATATGTTAAAACTAGGAAAAGACAGTTAAGCATAAAAATGTAGGAATAGACACTACAACTAATAGCGCTCAACAAATATTTTATTTGGGTGTACAGAGAACTATAGCTAAATAATTAAAAGAATACAAAGGTTATACGATGCAAACATGTGACCAGTGGGCTTAGCAAAGCAGACGTATGAAGGGAGGTGGAACATTATCTCACATACATTAGTCGCTTCTCTCATCGCTGGTAAAAATCCCTTCTATCTGCATCTTAAAGAAGGCAAGGTTCAGGGGCTGGTGAGATAGCCCAGCGGACCAAGCACCTGCTTAGGCAAATGCAGGGAACAGAGTTTGAGCCCCGGCATGACATGCCGAGCTGGCCCCACCCTTGGGAACACTGAGCCAGCGACAGATTCTGGTCCTGGTGGTGCATGCCTGTAATCCCCCCAAGTCTGAGCTGTGTAGTAAAACTCTGTACCAAATACAGAAATGAAAGTAAAAAAGAAGGAAAAGTTTATTTTTTTTCCCACGGTTTGTAGAGGTTTCACCCTCACCGTTCCTGATTTCAAGGTGGGGTAGTGCGGCACTGCACAGGAAGAGCTGATAGCTGCGCTATATTGAAGGCAGAAAACAACCACAAGAGCCTTATAGGGTAGGCCAAATAGCTCAGCAGATTAAACTCCCTGCAAGCTGGCATAGGGGCCAGGGATTTGATCCCTAGGCCTATGGTGCTGGCCCCGTCCCCCGGCCACACTGAGGCAGCAATTGAGACTGAGCATGGTGGCGTGGCTATAATCACAACTCTTAGGAGGCTGTAAACAGGCAGATCACTAAGAGTCCAATCTAATAGTAAGACCCTGAACACTGCAGACGCCTCCCCAAAATACAAATAAAATAAAATAAGTAAAATATTTTTGAAAAGAGTCTTATTAACTCTTATTAATAGGACAAATTTGTACTGTCCACATAGTTACATGCGCATACACGTGCACACACACACACACACACACACACACACACACACACACACACACACACATACAGAGTCTGTTACCATGGAAAAGGAACACCCTAAGTAATAAATGAGTTGGCTTCTGTGATTTAGCACTAAAAAAAAGCAAACACCCTACCAATGTTATACTTTGCTCAGAGGAAATACTGGATGGAGTAAGAAACCACAGGACAGGAAATTAGTTTAACAGACAGAATCTGGATATAGAATGACTGCTGCATAAAGTTATAGCTAAAGATGAGGATAAAGTCATGAATTCAACAATGTGGTCAATTATAAATTTAGGTTGCAAGCATGTAGTTCACCATTCAGAGTGTGGGTTTCTGGTTATAAGAAACATGATTAGAATCATATAAAAAGGACTAAAGAAAACACAAACAACCTGAAGATTAAATATTTGGGATTCAATGTTGATTTAGTTGGTTACTGAGGAGAGGTTGAGTTTTTGTTTTTGTTTTTCCACATAAAACAGAAGCATGAAATGTGTGGTTTAGATGTAAAATTTAGTGAAATGGCTTTCTAACAGTTGATTCAATCTGTCAAACTATCTTTAAACAAAATAATTTTGCTACATATTATATAGATCAGGTATGTAAGGTTGCTCCACACTTATACACTAAAAGTAGATTTTAAATATTAAGTTTAAATTATAATATCATTGATAAAAGAGTCTCAAAAACCCTGGCATTTAAACAGACTTCACATAGGAACTGGTTATGTTACAGTGTAAACACGTTTTCCACTATGATGCCAACAATCTTGCTCTTTTGTCTAACAACATATTTAATAAATAACAATTCAATTGGCAATAACAAAAAAAGAAACAGGAAAGGAGAAAGAGAAAATAACAAAGCATACTGAGTTAAAAGCAAACAGAATATAACGGAGATGCCAAGAAGTAAAAAGATAAACTTATAAATATTATTAAGTTCCTAAGTTAGTTGTTCCAGTCTTAAGACTAGATCGAAGCCATTTATTTTGCTTTAAACTTTAGCTTACGTTAGTTAGAATCAAAAGGAAAGAAAAATAATACAGAAGGAAGTTGGCATGGAAAGAGGGGAAAATTGAAAGAAGGGCAAAAGGGACAGAAAAAATACAGTGTTTGACTCAAAAAAGCAAATGTGGTCTTTTGGGGTTTGTTTTGTTTTTATTTACCTGGGATCCTAGATGAAATTAAAAGGTCATTATCTTTGAAGACGCCATGTTTTCACTAAAATGGTAGAGAACAATTTGTTAAGTTTTTCTGATTGCATCCCACAGTATCTTGTCACGGTCTCATATGTGTTAACAGAAATCGAATTTAGAAATTTCTTTAAACTGGAGATACAGCTCAGCAGCACATTGCCGGTCTTTCAAGCATGAGGTCTTGAGTTCAATTCCTGGTACTAAAAAGCAGAAACTTCTTTAAGTTAGCTTATACCCCTCATGCCCCCACTGGCTGTGGCTCAACAAAATCTCACTGACAATTTCAGATTAAATGATCCCTTCCCTTGGTGTGCGTAGGTAGGAAGTCCCGGCCTGCACCACACCCAGAACTTCTTCCCCACTTGGAACTTCTTCCTCACCCAGAACCCAGGACTGGCATGTATTAGAAACCTTTGCCTGTGTGCCCTGAGCAGAACTTCTCCATCCAGAATGCAGACTCAGCACCACCTGTAGAACCCAGCAGCAAAATTCCTTGCAGAGAGGCTGAGAGTCAGATCATCCCAGTTAATCCAGGAGCTAAACATCTTTCCAGAGAAACACAGGGGGTTCACTATGATGGTCTCCAGCAGGAAGAAGCTGAGCACAGCAGCAACGCCCAGCCAGGCACATATGGACACGATCAAACTTGGTAGATCTGGACCCGAATCTCAGTAGGAGCTGACAGCATAGCTACACCAATGCTCTACACCAAAGGTCAGAAGAATGTGGTACACACAATGAAAAAGAGGAGTGAGATGAATCTCAGATCCCATTGCCAACCAGAGAAATATAGCAAACCTCAGCATAGAAGAAAATTGGAATGACACAGCCGCTGAAGTAATGAACCAAATACAAACATGTGTACAGGAACTCAGATCAGAAATAACCTCTGAAGTAAAACCTGAAATCTATGAATTAAGAGTGTCTGAAGAAAAAAAAAAAAACTGCAGAAAGGCATAGAGGAAACCAGATCAGAAATAACTTCTGAAGTTAAAAAAGCAATCTCTGACATAATAGCATCTGAAGTAAAGGAACAACTGCAGAAAGACAGGGAGGAAATTAGACAGAAATAATCTCTGAAGTAGAAAAGTAAAGGATAACTGTAATGAAAGAACTAATAAATTCTTCTAAATACAACACTGACCAAAAAAATTAGAAGAGAATAGAAAAATGATGAATTCCCTGATTGAGCAATATAGGAAAGGAATAGACCACATGAAGCAGTTTCAAAGAGATATACAGGAAAATAAAATCTCAATCACAAGCTGACAACACCATATGAATGAAAGTAAAGATAGAATTCCAGATCTTGGAGACACAGTTGCAGCTAGTGAAAAGGTAAGAAAGGATCTCTTAAAAACAGCCAGGATACAGGAAAAAATATTGAACACCTACAGATGATGGAAAGATGAACAACATGAGACTAATGGGAATCACTGAGAAAGAGAGAGTCAATACAAATGAAATAAAAAAGAGCATAATTAATGGCAGAAAACTTCGCAAACATGAGAAAACAATCTGACATCCAGTAACTGAAGCATACAGAACTCCAAATAACATCAACCCAAACAAACACACACCCAGACATATAATAGTCAAGATCCCAGAATTTCAGCAGAAGAATAACATACTAAAAGCCACTAGAAAAAAGAAACATGTCACATTTAAAAGAAAACCCCTCAGAATAATGGCAGATTTCTCTTCCAAGAGGGACATGGAGCAGAGTGCTTGAAGTCCTCTATGAAAACAAATTCCAACCCAACTGCTATACCCTGCAAAATTATCTTTCAAGTATGAAGGAGAAGCAAAATACTTCCATGACAAAGAACAGCTAAAGAATTTCATGATGTCAAAGCCAAACCCATAAAGACTACTAAAAAATATTTTTGAGAGGGGCCAAAATGACCCGAGCTCCAGGAATGACAACTAAAACCCGCCAAATAGGGCAACCAATTAAGCACAGGAGAAAAGGGGGCAAACAATAGTAGGTAAAAAAACGTGTCAATCATAAGTCAATACATTTCAATTATAACCACCAATGTAAATGGACTTAATTCTTCAATTAAAAAAAATAGACTGGTAGAATGGATAAGGAGACAAAATCCAACAATATGCTGTATACAAGAAACACAATTACTCATAAAGAAATCCCTAGGCTG
Source organism: Myocastor coypus (assembly GCA_004027025.1). Taxonomy (NCBI): domain Eukaryota; kingdom Metazoa; phylum Chordata; class Mammalia; order Rodentia; family Myocastoridae; genus Myocastor; species Myocastor coypus. The sequence goes on from PVJA010055912.1 coordinate 4,817, forward strand.
AAAGTCAAAGGATGGGAAACAATACTACATGCCCCTGCCCCTCAGAAAAAAGCAGGGATAGCAATCCTGTTTGCAGATAGTTTGAACTTCAAACCAAGATTGACCAAACAAAATAAAGAAGGCCACTACATACTGGTTAGGGGAAAAATTCAACACACATAAATATGTATGCACCCAACATGGGAGCACCAAGCTATATAAGACAAATCTTAATGGACATGAAAAATCTAGTATCCAATACCACAATCTTAACAGGAGACTTTAATACCCTTTTATCCCAAAAAGATAGGTCAAGCAGACAAAAAATTAGCAAAGAAGTAGCAGATCTGAAAAGGAACTTGGAATAACTGGACTTAGTGTACATATACAGTGTTCCACCCAACTACTTCTGAATATACATCTTCTTTAGTAGCACGTGGGGCATTTTATAAAGTAGACCACATAATAGTCTATAGGTCATGCTTAAGTATATGCATGAAAACAGAAATTACCTTATATATATTATCTGACCACAATGCCATGAAACTGGAAATAAATGAGAAAAAAGCACAAGAACCCCAGAAATACATGGAAATTAAACAACAGCCTCTTCAGCAACCAATGCATTACAGATAAAATTAAACAATATCTAAAATTCAATGAAAATTCAAACACAACCTACCGGAATTTGTGGAATGCAATGAAAGTAGTTCCTAGAGGAAAATTAATAACTGTCAATTCACACATTAAGAAAATAGAATGGGAACAAATAAATCCTCTAATGCTGCACCGACATTGTCTAGAAAAGGAAGAGTAAACCAAATCCAAAGCCCAAAGATGGGATGAATTTTTAAAGATTAGAATAGAAATTAGTTCAATCAGGACAAAGAAAACAATGCAAACAATTAATGACTCAAAAAGCTAGTTCTTTGAAAGATAAAACAAAATTGATAAGCTCCTAGCTACCCTCATCAAGAACAGTAGAGAAAAAACTCAAACTCAAGCAATAAGGAATGAAAACAGTGAAATTACCAAGACCCAGTGGAGATTCAGAAGGTCATTAATAGCCACTTCGACAATCATTACTCTCATAGAATTGAAGACACAGATGAAATGAACAGATTCCAAGTAACCAAAACCAAATCAAGAAGATATAAGAATTCTCAGTAAGCCAACAATAGCCAACAAAATCCAAAATATAATTTTTAAAAACCTAGTGACAAAGACAAGTCCAATTCCTGATTACAGAAGAAAATTACAAAAGATAAAATCCCAACAGTCCTCAAACTCTTCAGTGAAATTGAAAAGGAAGCAGTCCTCCCAAAATCAGTCCTGGAGGTAAGTGTCATACTCTCATCAAAACCAGAGACAGACGCAACTAAAAAGAAACTACGTGCCAATGTGTCTCATGAACACAGATGGAAAAACCCTCAATAATATCCTCACAAATAGAATCGAGCAAATCATTAAGCAGATTGTACACCATGACTAGATAGGATTCATCTCAGGGATGCAAGAACAGTTCAATATATGCAAATCTATAAATGAAATGCACTGCATCAATAGAGCCAAATCCAAAAATCACGCAATCATCTCAATTGATGTAGACAAGGCTTTTGACAAAGTCCAACACTCATTCACGTTCAAAGTTGTACAGAAAATTGGAATAGAAGGCCTCTATCTCAGCCTAATAAAAGTCATCTATGACAATCCACCAGCTAACATAACTCTAAATGGTGTAAAACTGAAGTGTTTTACTCTCAGACCTGGCACAAGACAACAATGTCCTCTATCACAACTCCTATTCAATATAGTTCTAGAGTCACTAGCTAGAGCCATTAGACAAGAGCTGAAAACATCATATCAAAGCATTGTTTGTGCTCCTATATTTGTAGCAGCACAATTTGTGATAGCCAAATCTTGGAAAGAACCAAATTTCCATCACCTGAAGAATGGTTGAAAAAGATGTGGTGTTTTTATATAATGGAATATTACTCAGCTATAAAGAATGAGAAACTAGAAGATCTCTTATATAAGTGGCTGTACCTTGAACATAGAACTCATAAGTGAAATAAACTAGACCTGCAAGTGTAAATATCATATAGTTTCCCTAGTGTAAGAACTCGAAAGAAGAAATAAAAATGAAAGATATAACACAGCTAAATGGTAATCAAGAACTTAAAGATTAAACAATGAAGAGACAGCAAGCAGAAAATTTAGGAAACATGGCAGGGGCAAAACCATGCACTTATATAGACAGGATAAATTAGACAATGGACCTAAAAATCTCCAGCAGGGTTTTAACACTGAGGATAGCAATGTGTAATACTGAAACTATGCTTGGAATGCCTGTCCTTCTTGTCTTTCAGATGTGTACTGCTTCTAATGTTATTTTCATATTTTTTTTTGTCTTTTTGAGACAGTGTCTCACTGTGCAGTTCAGGCTGGCCTTGAGCTCACTTTTGTACCCCAGGCTGGTTTCAAACTCGCACTGATCCTCCTGCCTCAGCCTCCCAAGTGCTGGGATTACAGGCCTGTGCCACCACGCCCGGCTTGTCATTTTCATTATTGCTATACTCTCTCTTAAGTAAATGTGTGGGGCTGTTTTGTTGGTTATTTTTGTTTTTAAATATTTTTAATATTTTATTTATTTTTATGTTTATTCCTTTTAATGAGAAAAAAGATAAAATATCAATGAAACAGTTTCAGAACAAGTTATTAAGATGATTACAATAATTAGTATAATTCATATTATAGTCTTCATAGTAGTTATTAAAAGAACAAGATGTAGATGTGATATCTGGTCTAAACAATATTAGTACAAACTTACATATTCAATGAAGTAAGACAAAGTACCTGTATATATATCCTAATTCTTCTGTGTATACATATATGTTATTTTTCTTTTTAAAGTTTCTAATACTAGAGAAAATATCATACCATGTCTTTTAAGTAGATTGTAAGTCAAAGAAAGATCCAGTATGCATCACAAAACAAAAAGTGAATTAATATTTTTATAAAATTAATTAAACATTAATTAATTTAAATTAAATTAAATATTTCAAAATATTATTCCAAATTTAAATCAAATTGTGTGTCCAAGTTAGAGGCGTGAATATTGTGTATCATGTACAAATCTGCAGTCAATTCAGAGTACTGGCATAGTATTCAAATAGGTTAATATATACAAAGATATCAACTAAGTAAAAGTTTACAAAGTAGTAAAGAATTACTAAGAAAAAAACATAACATATGGCAAATATATGATCAACACTTTTAATAGTTTGGAAATAGGATACAGACAGTGTCCATCATGCCTATTACTGGCCAGGTGTCACTTGTGGGACTGAGCTACTACTATTTCCTTGATATCCAGCCTGTAGAACCTGACAGAATCATGAATTACAGGGTGCAGAAGAAGTCCATTTACAGAACATGCCAATGGACATTACTGCTGCTGTATACAAAAGAATAGTTGAAAGAATGCTTTTGTATTCCTTTTTTTTTTTTTTTTTCTCTCCTGGATTTAATTGCCCAATTTGTTGGGTTCCTTCCATTCTCCTTTATGGACTTATGGTTATTTGGATTCCTCTCTAAGATACATTTTAGTAAACTGCAAGGTTGGCTTTGTCATTATAAATTCTTTAGTTGTTCTTTATCGTGGAAGTATTTCACTTCTCCACTGAACTTGAAAGAGTGTTTTGCAAGTCTGTCAATCTGGGTTGGAATTTGTTTTCTTCCAAGACCTGAAGGACTTTGCTCCAAGTTGCTCTTGACTTGATGATTTGTAAAGAGAAAATTGCCATTATTCTGATCGTTTTTCCTTTAAATGTGATGTGTTTCTTTTCTGTAGTGGCTTTTAGTATACTCTTCCTGTGCTGAATTTCGGAAATCTTGATTATTATATGTCTGGGTGTGATTTTAATTGAGTTGATTTTTTTTGGAGCTCTATATGATTTGGTTACCTAAATGTCAAATTGTTTCCCCATATTTAGGAAATTTTCTGCTATTATTTCTGCCCGTGTTCTTTTTTATAACATTTTTACAGATTCCTTCTTTGTCACTAATGTTCATTATTCTTATGCTGTTGATCTTTGCATCATCTTGCAGATGTTGAATTATATTTCTTGCATCCTTGTTGTTTTTAATAGACCTTTTCTTAAGTATTCACTAGCTGCAATGTTGTCTTTAAGGCCTGAAAGTCTATTTTGGCTTTCATTGAAATGGTTTTGCCATCTTGGGTTTGAGGGTTTAGGTTCTTCTATACCACTCTGAATCTGATTCTTACATTCAGTTACTTTACTACATTGTTCATGCAAGTATTCCACCATTTTTCTATTATCTTTTATTTTTTATCAGTGGCTTTTTTAGAAGTACTTAGTACTTCTTTTATTACAGATATTATTTCTTTTTTTACTTTAGAAATTATTTCTGTTCTGATTTCCTCTATACCCTTTGCAGTTGTTTCTTTACTTTGGATTCTATTATTTCAGAGATTCCAGGTGTGCGATTTATAATTTCTTCTATGCTATTGCCTCCTATATTTTTTCTGATTGGGCTTGGGGCCTGAGAGCACATTTTGCTTCTTCTCTTTGTCATTTTGTATAGGTCTGCCTTCTAACCTTTTATGTAGAACTTTGGTAGAGTTCCTGCCTTAGCACCAGGTCCAGATCTACCAAGCTGAAACTCGGCCAGGTAGGTATGTCTTGGCTCTGGCAGCTAAGCTCCACTTCTTGCTACCACAGCCCTTGGAGGTGAACCTGCTGTGCCACTCTGGCAAGAAGTTCTGCTCCTAGATCAGCTGGGTAGGTCTTGTCTCTAGTCTATCTACAGGAGTTCTGTGGCGGTTTTGCACATTGAACCTGTCTGATGGATAAAGTTCTACTCAAATGCTGGGCCTGGTTCCTGGGTTGAATGAGTTTCCAGTTGGCCCAGGGCCCTCTCCTCACACTCCATGACTGGTTTCTGGATTGAATGTGTTTCCAGTGGTCCCATGGTGGTCTCACATTTTGGGCCTGGTTGCTGGGTCCAGAAGTAAATGTGCATTTTTTAAAAACAACAAAAATTGTAATAAAAAAACAAAGACAAGGAAAAATGCCATAGGATTGAAATGCTACAGTTGTGTATATTGTTAGATTTCTAAATTTCTGTGTAAAAATGTGCAGCTGTTTTTTAATCACATTCTACAGGAATTTATTAGGATATCAATGACTGATGGAAAATATCAGTTCCATATTAAGTCTAAGGTGTTTGATATTAAGAAAGACAGTGATGTTATGCTCAAGGACTTAAATTATAGAATAAAAGTATCACTAAGCTTCTCTACTGCAGGCTTAACGACTTAAGTTTTCAGACCAAAAAATTAAACAAAAAGAAGGTCTACAAGGATAGCCAATACTTTGGCCTTAGCCCTTCAAGTTCAATGAGGACATGTGACATAAGAGAACAGTTACTGTAATATCCTGCAACTCAGTGGTTTTCCAAATTTTCTGTTCAAGGAGATTATGGGGCCACAGAGGAAAAGGATTAACCATTTATAGTATACCTAAGGAGAGTCACTTAAAGAGAAAATATTCTATCTTTCACAAACAGCAAACTAGTCAAGGAATGGCTTCAACTTATCCAGATGGCTGACACTGACAATAGTTCTACAAAATGCTGTATGTGGCTTCAAGGTTAATTCTGAGAATATTTGACTGACCTTCTCAGATGCAAAAGTTACATTTTTTGTTATATAGGTCTTGCTTTAACTTGGCCTTAACCATCCAGCAGAAAAGTTTAGCCATGAGGTATAAAATGTAAAACCATATTAGTACACTGAGTGTAAAAAGCTAAAGTTAACAGCTTCTGACATTGCCAGTTCTGCTGATAACCCACTACTATTATGGAATATTGAACTACCCACACAACTACTTTCTCATAGTTCAAGGAGAAGAAATATTTGTACCAATAATGCTTAGAAAAGTTATCATGTCTGCATCTTGTACTCTGAACTACTACTATGGAGACAACAATATGCATTGTGTTAATTACTATGGTTGTCCTACTAATGTGTTTTGAAACTGTCCCATTGTTATTTCTTATTGAAAGTTATAAAATTTAAAGAATAAAAATGAAAAATGATACCTTCTCTCATCCCTTACAAAGTTATTATATTTGTTTTATTAAAAAGATTTCATAGCAAAATAACAAAAGAATAA
>PVJA010055913.1:0-10992 GCA_004027025.1 Myocastor coypus
TTAAAAAAAAAAAAAAAAAAAAAAAAAAAAACATTTTAGCCAGGCGTAGTGGTGCACGCCTGTAATCCCAGAACCTGGGAGGCTGAGGCAGGAAGATCACTGTGAGTTCGAGACCAGCCTGGGCTACAAAAGTGAGCTCAAGGCCAGCCTGAAATGTATAGCAAGACCCTGTCTCAAAAAGCCAAAAATAAATAAATAAATAAATAAATAAATAAATGAATGAATAAAATATTTGTCCTGTATCACATTGTTCCCTTTATAAATTATGACTACAACAAGTGGAGGATTCCTTTTCCCCCACAGCACTGCCGGCATCTGATTTCTTGATAATAGCCACTCTTTCCAGAGCGAGATGGAATTTGAGCATTGCTTTGAATGACTGCTGATGTTGAACATTTCCTACAAAGGGCAAATGTACTTCTTCATCCGAGAAGAAGTGTATTCATCTAAGATGTGCTTTTTTAGATTGAGTATTTAATTTGGCTGTTGAAGCCTTTTTGTTTCCTAATATATTCTAGATACAAGTCTTTTGACTGAGTAACAGCTAGGAATTTTCTTTTCCATTTGCAGGTTGTCTCTTTACTCTGTTCGTGATTTTTTATTTTATTCTTTTAAATATAGGCTCTATTTTTTTTCTTTTTTTTTGTTTGTTTTTTTGTTTATTTATTTTTATGGCTGGCTCAGCCTGCCCTCAGGGCAGGGCTGGCACAGCATGTGGTGTTGAGGATCGAATCGCGGTCCCTGCAACCACCCAAGCTTTCCTAAGCAGGCTCTTTAGACCACTGAGCCATCCTGCCGGGCCCCCGGTGATTTTTTTAAAGAAGATGAGATCCCAGTTATAGATTGTCTGTAACATTTCCTGTTGATCAGAGTTTTGTTCATAAGATCAATGCTTGCCCCAGTGTCTTCACTGCTCTTTTACAGCAGATGTACTGTTTCTCTTTTAATATTTAGATATCTGACCCATTTTAATTTTAATTTAATGCATGGTGAAAGTGTTAGTATATAAAGTCAGTTTTTCCACCACCATTTATTAAAGTTCCTCTTTCTTCTAGTGAGGGTTTTGATCCCTTTTTCAAACGTAAGATTTCTGAGTATATCTGGAGTCATTTTCACATGTTCTAATCTGCTCCATTAACCTTCAATCTGGGGTTGTTTTTGGCCAGTAATATACTTCTTTTATCACATTGTCTCTGTAGTATAATTTCAGATCAGGATTGTGATGCTACCTGCCTTGTCCTTGTTGTTCAGATTTGGTTTTACTATTCTTCTGGTTCCAAATTGATTTTAGTAATGTTTTCTCTAGTACTGTGAGGTATGTTAATCATATGTTGATGGGGACTGCATTAAATTTGTATAGCAATTTTGGGAGTAGGGCCATTTTCACTATTTTTTCTATGTTGGTTCTTCCTACCCAAGAGCAAAGGATATCTTTCCATTTTCTGATGTCCTATTTAATGTTTTTCATGGTATCACAGTTTTCAGTGTAAATGTCTTTTACTTCCTTTGTTAGATTGATTCCTAATTGTTTCATTTTTTAGGATGTATTGTGAAAGGTGTAGTTGCCCTAACTTATGTCTCAGAGAGTTTGTGATTTGTGTACAGGAATATTACTGATGCTTGAGTGTTGACTTTGTGTCCAGCTATGTGACTGAATTTAGTTATTAGACCTAGAAGTCTTTTGCTGAGTTCTTCTAGTCTTCTATGTAGAGTATCATGTCATCTGCAAATAATGATGACTTACCTTCTTCCTTTTCTATCCTGTACCTTTTATTTATTTTTTTTTTTCTTATCTAGTTGCTCTGGCTAATGTTTCCGGAGCTATATTGCATAAGAATGATAATAGTAGAATCCTTATCTTGTTCTTGCTTTTTATAGTGAAAGCTTTCAGTTTTGTTCATTTAGTATGATATTGGCTATTACTTTGTCATAGATGGCTTTTATCAGACTAAGATAAAGACTATTCCAATTTTCTAGAGGGTTTTCGTCTTGAATGGGTGTTGGGCTTTGGCAAATTCTTTTTCTACACCTAAGAAGTTGATCATGTGACTCGTGCTTAGCTCTGTTGATATGATGAATTGCTCTAGACTTCCCTGCAAAGCCTCATGTGGTTACAGGGCTTTCTCAGAGATCGCTGGATCTAAAGTATGGATGCTGGGATTAAGGGTATGTGATTAGTAAATCACTCCACTGATTGTTCTGGCATAGTTCTGGCTAAGATTAATGGTGTGAGGAAGGATAATAAGTGTTTTATCTTTCATTCTTTGCTTTCGCTGTCTTCTGCTCTCATGACTGACTTTCCTTTACTTCTCTGACAAGGCACTTTGCATTGGACCCGGCCAATGCTGGACTAACACATCTCAAACTATGAGCTAAATAAACATTTCCCCCTTTAACTCTAGGTGTTGGATACTTTGTTTCAGCAATGGGAGAAAAGTAACTGAGACAGTTATATTTATTAACTTTCAGGTGTTAAATCACCCCTGCATCCCCAGAGGAATCATATTTGGTCATGATATACAATCTTCTTAATTATTTGGTACATTAAGTTTGCCAGTGTTTTATAGAAGTTTTTGTAACTATGTTGATTGCAGAGATTTGTTGGTGGTTCTCTTTTTTGGATCCTTGGATCTGTGGATCTTTCTTTGATTTTGTTATCAGGGTAATATTAAGGAATGACTTTGGGATTGGTGCTTCCAATTCAATTTTATTAAAAAGTTTGAAGAGTAATGACAGTAGATTTTTCCTAGAGTTGTTATAAAATTCAGCAGTGAATCCATATTTTATTGGTAAGTTTTTTTTTTTGCTTCTTCAAATTCACTGAGTGATATTATTTATTAAGAATAAATAAATTTTTTATATCTTCTTCACTAAGCTTCAGTAATTCATATGTATTTAGTAATCTGTTCATTTGTTCTGTTTTTCCATCCTATAGGTTCTTGAAGTATGTATTTATGATCTTCTAAATTTCTGCAGGATGTGTTGTGATTTTACCCTTTTCATTCTAATTATATGAACACTAAAAGGTTTTTTTTTTCCTTTTTTGATAAGGTTGGCTAAGCATTTATAAATTTCATTTAGTCTTTCAAAGACCCAGCTCTTCAGTTCATTGTTTCTTTAGTCTTGATTCCATTAATTTCTTCTCTAATTTTTATAATTTCCTCCCTCATGCACATTTTGGGTTTGACTTGTTCTTCTTTTTCTAGAAATTTGATATTCAACTTTAGACTGCTTATTTGAGCTTATTCTGTTTTACTGATGTAGCAGTTTGTTGCTAGAAATTTCCTTATAGGACTACTTTACTACTTTCATTAAATCCCATAAATTCTAGTATTGACATAATCATTTAGTTATAGATACTATTTGATTTCTTCTTGAATTTCACCTGTGATATTTTGGTTATTCAAGGGGGTGTTATTTAATTCCCATAAGTATATGGAGTTTTTACGGATTTTTTTGTCATTGATTTCCAATTTCTTCACACTGTGGCCTGATAATATTCATGGGATAATTTTGATTTCTTTGCACTCACTACTATATGCTTTATTTTGGAGATTTTCTTATGCGCATCTGAGAAGAATATATATTCTGGCATGTGATGGAATACTCTGTAGTTATCTATTAAGTCCATTTGTTCAAAAGTTTGGTTTAGTTCTGATATTACTTTGTTTTTCATTATCTGTCTAGTTGATATCTCTGTCTACAATGGAGTACTGAGGTTCTCCATCACAATTGTTTTAGTGCTTTTTTTTTGGGGGGGGGGTACCAGGGATTGAGCTCAGGACCCTGCACTTGCCAGGCAGGTGCTTACTCTGCTTAGTTATCTCCCCAGCCCTAGTGCTTAATTTTTCATAGCTGTTAAGATTTGTTTTATAAAGTTGGGTGCACTCGTGTTTGGTGTATATATATATTTGGGATTGGATTGGATTGTTGGATTGTTCTTGGATTCTTCCCTTTACAAAGATGTAGTGACCTTCTTTGACTCTATTCATCAGTCTTGCTTGTAGTTGACGTTGTGCGCAAACAGAATGGTTAGCTGCCTTGTTTTTTCCCAGTCTCCTGTCACAAGGGATTGTTTTCTATCCTTTCACTTTCCATCCGTAAAATTCTTTCTGGGTGAAATGTATTTTCTCTATGCAGCAAACTTTTGTATTTTTTTTTTTTTTTTTTTTTCAGGACTGGGGTTCAAACTCATAACCTTGCAGTTGCCAGGCAGGCACTTGTGCCCCAGAGCTATCTCCCCAGCCCCTGTATCGTATTTCTTGATCCATTCTGTCAGCTTCTTTTTCAATAGATTAATGGAGACAATTTACATTGCTGATTATAACTGATATGCATTTGCTGATCACTGTCATTCAATTTTTGCTTTCATTGTTCTCTGTCTATTCCCTCTGTTTAAGTGCTTGTCTTGCCTGAGGGCTTCTTTCTTTTGGTGCTTTTGGAATTGTGGTCTTTGTTATCTCTTCATTTTAGAGAGAAAAAAAAAAGATGAAACTGTGTTTCAAATTAATAGGAAAGTCACAATAGTTAATACATTATATAATGTTTTCTTCCTAGTAATTACTCAGAGTAAAAGCGATGTCTCATCTACATAATATTAGTGCAAAACTTTCTTTTCAATGAACTAAGAGAAATTAGCTTTATAACTACCTTGACTATCTTTTTTATTACTAGTTAACTATCTTGTGTATGTTTATACTTTTTCTTTCTTCTGTTCCCATTTCCCCTATCATAGTTTGTCTTATCTTTTGCGCAACTGCTTTCCAATTCACTATATGTATTATACATATTGTCTTATTTATTTGTTCATTTTCTCACGCTAGTGAAATAGCATAATATTTACACATATGAGTCTCAATTATTTGACTCATGAGTATGGTCTCGAGTTGCACCCACTTACCTATGAAAGACTGCATTTTATCATTCTTTATGGTTGAGAGGTACTCCATTATATTAAAAACCATAATTTTGTATCCATTCTGCAGTTGATAGGCATCTGAATTCCAAGACTATCTATGACACATGGGGCTAACAAACATGAGTGCACCTATATCACTATGATATGATTTAATTCTCCTGTGAAGCTACCTAGAAGAGTAGTAGCTTGTCCAAATGGAATCTCCAACCCAAGTTTTTAAAGGAATCACCACAGTGGTTGTACCCAACTATTCTCACCTATAGTAGAAAAAGGTTCCTTTTTTCCTACAACCCCTCCAGAATTTGTTATTGGTTGATTTTTGGATGAGAGCCATTCTTTCAAGGGTGAGGTGGAATCTCATTTATCTCTTAAGTGTTGAACACTTTTTCATGTATTTATTTGCCACTTGTATTTCTTCATTTGAAAGTGCCTATTCATCTCTGAGGTCCATTTTAGAATTAAGTCTTTGAATTTGTGGCGGAGAAGTGTCTAATTTTTTTTTTCAATTCTTTATATGTTCTAAATGGAAGTCTTTCATCTGTGGGATAATTGACTATAATTTTTCCCACTCTGAAGGTTGCCTTTACACTCTGTTGGTGATATATTTTATTGTGCACAAGAATTTTAGTAAGGCAAGATCCCATTTGTTGATTCTTGGCACTATTTCCCTTTCAGTCTGGATTTTGTTCATGAAGTCTCTGCCTACACCTATGTCTTCCAGACTTCTGCCTACTTTCTCTTCCAGTAAGTTTAGTGTTTAAATTTTAATATTTAGATGGGTAATACATTTTGATCTTCATTTAGTGCATGGTGATAGATATGGACCTGCTTTTTAGTTTTCAGTATGTAGAAAGCCAATTTTTCCAGCACCACTTATTAAAGAGACGTTTTTCTTCCAGTGAACATACTTGGCTCCTTTCTCAAAGGAGAGGTGACTGAGTGTGCTTGGGGTTGTGTCTGTTCTTCTATTCTGTTCCTCTGGTCCTGAGGACTGTTTTTTTGCTAATACAATGTTGATTTTATCCTAGTAGTTTTGTAGCTTTTGTAGTATAATTTCAAGTCAGGAATTGTGATACCTCCTCATTTGTCTTGGTTGCCCAGAACTGCTTTTGCTATTCTAGGTCTTTTCTGGTTCAAAATGAATTTCAGGGATGTTTTCTCTAAGTCTATCAGGTATGTTAATGGTATTCTTTATAGAGATTATGTTAAACCTGTACAGAAGTTTTGGAAGTATGGACTTTTTCCTTATGTTTGTTCTTCCTTATAAAAATCTAGGGATATCTTTCCAATTTATGGATACCCTCTTTTGTCTCTTTCTTTAGGGTACCATAATTTTCATAATTTTACATCCTTTGTTAGATTGATTCCTAAGTTTTTAAATTTTGGAATGATAATATGAAAGGGTGTGATTGCCCTAATTTCTCTCTCAGTGAATTTGTTGCTTGTGGACAAGAATAAAATTGACTTTTGAGTGTTAACTTTGTATCCTACTAAACTACTGAATTTGTATATATAAATCTAAAAGTCTTTTGGTGTATTTTTTGTGGTCTTTCATGTAGAGTATCATGACATCTGAAAATACTGATAGTTTAATTTCTTTCTTTCCTATCCTTATTCCTTTTATGCCTTGTTGTTGTATAACTATTTTGATTGTTATATTTTTCTAAAATATTCTTCAGAATATTTTGTAGAGCTGGTTTGGTGCTTATGAATTTCTTCAGTGCTCTTTGTCATAGAAGTACCTGATTTCTCCATTAATTCTGAAAAATAGTTTTTCAGGATACATCAGTCTGGGTTGAAGTTTGCTTTCTTACAAGACTTGAAACATTAATCCAAGATCTCCTTGACTTAACGGTTTGTGTTGAAAAGTCTGCTGTTATCTAATAGACATTCTTTTATAGGTGATTAGTTGCTTTTCTCTAACACTTTTAATGTTCTGTTCTCTTGAAATGAATATCTTTAATCTTACTTAGTATCAACTTTGGTATAGATTTATTTTGAACATTGCTAACTGGAATTCTATATGCCTCATTTACCTGTATGTAAAATTCTTTTCTCATATTTGGGAAATTTTCTGCCACTTATTCAGTGAAAAAGGTTTTTTTTTTTTTTAAGTCTACACTTACTCTTTCTTTTTCACAGACTCTGCCTATTATTATATTGTTCCTCTTTGCATCATCTCGCAGTTGTTGGACTGATTTTTCATGGTTCCTTGCTACTTTTAGCTGATTTTTCTTTTAATGATAGCTAACCACAACCATGTCTTCTGTATCTGTTATTCTGGCTTCACTTTTGTTCCTTCAATTTTTCAGACTTTCACTGGAATTTTTAATTTCCCAGATAGCTGTTTGGATCTGCTTCATGGATTCTATTTCTTTCCTATGTTAGGTATTTGTGGTTTTCATCATTTTTCTAAGCTCCTTTAAAAAAATCTATCTACTCTACATTCACTGATGAAGTTCTTCTTTTTGGTTCTTATCACTGTACTTTTTTATCTAAGAGATTATTTCCTTTCTGATTTTTTTCTATAGCTTTGTTCATCTGGGTCTTTCTTTTTAACTTGTGCTACTATCATTTCAGAAAATTCAGATGTGGTTCCTGATCTTTTCTCTATATCATTTGTCCGCTAGATTTTTCCTAAATGGGTTAGTGTTCTGGGATTTTATTTTGCTTCTACATATTTTCATTTTCTCTTTTTAATTTTAATTTGTTTTCTGTGTTTGGTAGTGAGCTTCCTTAGGATATGTCTTCTCCTCAGAGATGTCTTGTAGATGTAGCTGGCTCTTCACCTTTGTGTCTGTCAAAGATCTTAGCTTCCTAATATATTAGAAGTGTCTAATTGACTGTTGAAATTGTTGTCTATTTGACTCAGCACTTTGCCTTTAAGTACTGGACTCTAGTAACGAATATGACCCCAGGCTGTCATACTTTTTATATATGTAAGGGTGAGCAACTGATTACATCAGATATGGCATCATAGCTAAATTAGTACAATGAGCAGTAACAACATCAAACACAGCCTAGAAACTGACAAACTGTGGTAGCTGTTAATTTCATAATTTTAGCTGTAGTAGAAAGATTTATACTTATATTTACAATGCAACATAAACCAGGAACTTGATGTCAGTATGTTTCCCTTTGGTAGTGTGATTTTATACTGCAGAGTGGAACTTTAGGAGGAATAAGGACAAAACAGAGCAGTAGGCTGAGGGAAGAGCTTGGGCAGTCCAAGCATCTGCCTGGCAAGCACAAAGACCCTGGTTCGATCCCCCATACTGCATGCTGTGCCAGCCACCTGAACTAGGTGTGGTGGCACATGCCTCTAATTCCAGCACTGAGGAGGCTGAGGCAGGAGGGTCGCTATGAGTCTCAGCTGTGTAGTGAGACCCTATACCAGATAAATAAAACATTTTTTAAAAAAATTTAAAAACAGCAGTAATTGAAGAGAAACGTAGTGAAAGAAAGGTTGAAGGACAAGGAGTGATCACACAAGCTTTAGGAAACTGGAAAAGAGGACAGGAGAGAAAGGGTAAAAGAGAACTCAAAAGAAAATCATAGTGAACCAGAAAGACTAGAGACAACGTTCATTCCTCGTAAATATCAAAGAATCTAGAAGAATAGTTGAAGAAAAAGAGAAACAGGCCAAAGAATTCAAAACAGACAGCAAATATCAAAACCTAAGCAACTTCCCCCTCAAAAATAAATAAACAAACAAATAAATAAATAAATAAATAAATAAATAAATAAATAAATAAATGGAAATAGAAAAGGATACAAAGAGACAAACAAGAAAAGAATTCCTTGGATACCCAGAGGTCCATGGTAGCAGCCATGTCAAAACCCAGGTCTGTGCTCAGTCACCTCACCATGTCTGCAGTAGGGTTAGCACTGGTTGCAGGGTTTGATTTCTGGATGTATGGGCTTGCGCTAGAGCCTTGGTTTCTGGAAGTGAGCACTGAGGCCAGAATCTTCAGACAGCAGCTTTCTGGAGGGCCTGCCCATGTCTCCTTACCCTGATTGTCTCAGAACTCCCCCTTCCAACTGCTGTGCCACACTCAGAAAGAAGCAGCCAGAGGTGGCTTGCTCCCAGTGCCATGTACAAATCCCCCCTCCAGGACTGTGTGTGGCTTCCTGTGTTCCACACTTCTGGCTCCTCTTATGCACAGGTCACAGAGACCTGTGGGTATCAGAGGAATTCTTTTCTTGTTTGTCTCTTTGTGTCCTTTTCCTTTTTTCCCAAGACTTTTTGTGCTACTGTTCACAGGGTGGAGGGCGGACTGGCTTCCCAATCTTTGTTTCTCCATACTCATGACTGAGCTGCTGGGCAGTGTTAATTATTTGCTGGTGCTGAAGTTAGGACTGCCAAGAGCTGCATCAAGTGTTTCTCTATTTTTTTTTTTTTCCTAGGCTTCAGGTCTTATGCATTTTTCGATCCATTTTGTATAGGCTTTGGTATAGGGTGAGAAGTAAAGATCTAGCTCTCATCTTCCACAAGTGGACATTCAGCTTCTTCAGCACCACATGGTGAACAAGCTGTCTTTTCTTCAACACATATTTTTTATCCAAAATCAGATAGTTTTAGTTGCATGAATTTGTTTCTGCAATCTCTATTCTGTTCCAATGAGGTACATGTCTACATTTGTGTTGGTATCACGCTGTTTTTGTTATTATGGTTTTCTAGTAGAATTTGAAAACAATTTTAATTTGAAGATATCACAATGTCTCCAGCCTTGTTCTTTTTGGGTACGATTACTTTGGCCACTCTGCGTTCTTTTCATTTATTTCCATATGAATTTGATCTTTTTTCTAGTTCTCTGAAGAATGTTGTTGGAAATTTCACTGGATCTATAGAGCACTCTAGGTAATAACACTGACAACATTAACTCTGCCAATTGATGAATATGCAATCTTTTCATCTTCTAGTGTCTTCTTCAATTTCATTCTTCAATATACTGAAAATTTGATTACAAATGTCTTTCACCTCCTTGGTTACATTGAGTTCTAGTTTTTTTAAAGCTACTGTGAGTGGAATTGTTTTCTTGATTCTTTGTCAGTGCATTATTGATGTATTTTAAAAAGCAGTTCATTTTTTTCCATTTTTTTATTGTTTAAATTTAACAATGGTTATATTACATATTTTCATCATCAGATCAGTTCAGATTAATACATATAGGTATATAAGATTGATCAAACAATTAAACATTAACCTTTCTAAATCCACATTACTTTCTTTTTTCTTTTCCCCCTTCTTTTCTTTGAAAGTTGACATATTGCATGTTGTCCTCACAATCATTCTATAGAGTGCAGTGTGTGGGCATGACCCACCTCCCTATTGATGTTGCATAGAAAAAAGAAAGAAAGAAAAAAAAAGAAAGAATATACTTCTCTTTGGACTAAGAGGAAGCAGATACATACACAATCAAAGGTTTTGCAATTGCAGTGTGCCACCAGTGAAGCTTGTGACGTTGGAGGCTATTGAATCTAAGCATCCTAAAGCTCATCTCACCAATCTAGCTCTGAGTTCCATGCATTGTAATTAAGGATTTTTTTTTTCTTGCTGGGTGGTCAAGGGCAAGTCGAAGCAAGACCTGTATGATTAAACATTCTTTTTTTTTTTCTTTTTTTTTGTATCTTCCAGGGTCAAATCCCCTCAGCATTAAATTTGAGACCATAGACAGTACTTTGTAGAACTGTTGTTAGTGTTAGCCTTCGGGACGAGTCACAGCCATTGATTGGCCATTTTGCTTTCTGTGAAAGCCTGAGAGAATGTTTTTCTCTGGGTGACTCTCCTTAGATGCACTGCAGTTCATTCATCCCTTTCCTCTGAGATCCCATAATCTCCTTGACCAGGAAATTTGGGACACCTCTGAGTTATAGGTTCTCTTATATCCTGGGTCTTTATTGACCTTGAAGGGCTAGGGCCAAAATATTGGCTATCCTTATAGCCCTTCCTTTTCTCCAATTTTCGGTCTGTTAACTTACATTCTTAACCCTCCAGCAGAAAAGCTTTGTGATACTATTACTCTATAACATAGGTACTGGGCTTATCATCACTGGCTTTCTGAGTATCAAAT
>PVJA010055914.1:0-10991 GCA_004027025.1 Myocastor coypus
AAAAAAAAAAAAAAAAAAAAAAAAAAAAAAAAAAAAAAAAAAAAAAAAAAAAAAAAAAAAAAAAAAAAAAGATAGTCCAGGCTGTCTTAAAGTCACTATGTGACTGGCCTCAAACTTGTGGCATTGCTCTGCCTCAGCCTCCTCAGTGCTTGTATTTAGGGATGACTACCATGCTTGGCCAAAAACATTCAGAAAAATAAAATTGGAAGGGGCCAGGGAGATAGCTCAGTAGAATAAGTGCTTACCTGGCAAGTGAAAGGTCCTGAGTATAACACCCAGGACTGAGGGAAAAAAAAAAAAAAAAGAAAGAAAGGAAAAGAAAAAGAAAATTGGAGTCATATGAGAAATATAACATATCTCTTTTAACATATCTCAAAATAAGTATATTTCTTTTTTTTATGGCTGGCTCAGCCTGCTCTAGGAGGCGGGGCTGGCTCAGCATGTGGTGCTGGGGATTGAACCATAGTCCCTGCTGCTGCCTAAGCATTCCTAAGGAAGCGCTTTAGACCACTGAGCCATCCCGCCAGCCCCGACATAAGTATATTTCTTGATGTTAGTCTTGACATTTAAAAATGAGTTCATTTTAAATTAATTAATATGGATTTCAATTTGAATTTAATAGGAAATTTTAAATGGATTTAAAGTGTGCACTATAAATAGATAGCTCTGTGGCACAAGTGCCTGCCTGGCAAGTGCAAGGTCATGAGTTCAAACACCAGTCCCATAAAGTGTGCACTATAAATTATTTAACTTTCTTTTCTTTTTTGGAGGGACACCTAGAGCTAGATATTTAATTTTATTTCTGTGGTGGAAATTTTTAATATTTCTAAAATTGTGTTATGATAATGATAAATAACACTCTTAGAACTAATATTTATTAGTTCCACTCTACTCCTGGAATTCTTAAAGTATGTTCTATATACTAATTTACTTAATCCTCATAAAAACTCTATGAGTTGTTATGCTAAATCAATGAGGGTCTGGAAAACTTTGGCCCATGAGTCACATCTATTGTGCCACACCTGGTTTCAGTAAGTACAGTCTCACTGGAATATCATTACTCTATCTGTTGACAGGTTATCAGAACCTGCTTTCCTGCTACCACAGATTTGAGTAGTTACAAGAGAGACCATATGGTCAAACAAAACCAAAGATATTTATTATCTGGCTGTTTATGGACTAGTTTTCTGGTCCCTGAATTTTTCAACAAATGCTCATACTTTTTGTCTCACTGATTTTAGGATTAGCCATATTAATTGCTTTGGCCAGTGTTCATTAGTAAATGTAATTCAAAGGAAAAAAAAAATCTATACAATTGAACTTGCCCTCTTCTGCGGCAGATACTTCCAGGAAAAGACTATATCCCTGTTAGTCTACCTATGTCAAAAGGGTAACTGACACAGCAGCACACATGAACCAAGGTAACATCCTGGAGACAAGATCAGCCTAGAAAAACTGAGCTCCCACTGACCTGTGGATGTGCATGACAAATAAATGCTAATTGTATGCCACTGAGTTTTGGGTAAATGTGTTATGTATGCAGCCATGCTATAACAACTATTACCTTCTTACAAGAACTGTATGAGAGGAACTGTTCCTCATTATGTACACAGAGAAACTAAGAAACAGAAGTTGAAGGCCCAGGGAGACAGCTCAGTGGCTTCAGTGCCTGCCTGGCAAGTACAATCACCGGTACTAAAAAAAGAACAGAAGAGAAAAGAAGCAGAACCTGAGTATAGGCCAAACTAGTAACAAGTAGAAGGAGGAGGATTTGATTTTTAATTTTAAAAAAATTTATTTATATTATGGTTGGCTCAGCCTGCTCTGGGAGTGGGGTTGGCGCAGCATGTAGTGCTGGGGATCGAACTGTAGTCCCTGTGGTTGCCTAAGCTTGCCTAAGCAGGCACTTGAGACTGCTGAGCCATCCCACCAGCTCAGGAGGAGGATTTTTTAAAATTTTTTTATTTTTTGCAGTATCAGGGATTGAACTCAGACCTTGCACTTACTAGGCAAGCACTTATTCCACTGAGCTGTCTCCCTGGCCCTCCAGGAGAAGGATTTGAATTGAGGCAACTTGGCTTCAGAAACTCATAGTTCTGTTTTACTATTTATTATATTAAATGCATGAATATTTGCCTGCATATTTTAAGAGGTTTATGATAACACTGTAACACTGTTTTTGAAAAAGCTTATAACAACATTCACTGTTCACTGTATCCTCAGTGTCCAATTTTATAAGCAATTATACTTTTAGCTTCCTTTCTTTGATAGCAACCTTGCTATTTTTAAAAAGTATTCTCTGAAGTTAGTATAAGACCTGACCAAAGTCCAGGGATACCTAGAGGAGAGGGGCACTGAATAGAGTTGGATGACCTCAGAAGTTCTAAAATACAGAATGTTAAGGATACAGCTAGGAAATTTACTTGAAAATTATTATAGAAAAAATTATTATAGAACACAGGACAGCTAGTCAAATTTTAAAGTGCCCATAAGGTAAGGTTGACTTAGGCCAACTTCATGATATCTTAAGAACTACCCGCAGGATGGCTCAAGTGGTATAAAGCGCCTGCTTAGGAAAGCTTAGGCGGCTGCAGGGACCACAGTTCAATCCCTGGCACCACATGCTGCACCAGCCCTGCCCTCAGGGCAGGCTGAGCTGGCCATAAAAATAAATAAACAAACAAAAGTTCTGAAGCAAGAAAAAAAATTAAAAAAAAAAAAAAGAATTACCAAGGCTGAGTTCTTCGGGCCTAAGAGTCCTAAAATAACTAAAACACTGAGGAATCTAAGATGGACCTTCACATTATAAGGAACCATGAATGAGAAATATAGTCTTAAACCTTGTTGATGTCCATTTCAGTCTCTTAGTGAACACAGAGGTTAATCTATCTGTCCTCATTTGAGTTTGATAGTAAAATATTAATAGTTGTAATAAAAGAAAGAAAAATAGTTGTAGTAATGTTCTAGAATACTCTTTAAAAATATTTGGAGATAGTTCAATGGACTAAACACCTGCTTCAGCAAGCACAGGGACCATGGTTTGATCCCAGTACCTCATGCCATGCCAACCCCACCCCTGGCGCACTAAGTGGGCCACTGAGTCTGGGTATGGTGGCACATGCTTATAATCCCAGCATTGGAGAGACTGAAAATAGGAGGATCACTGCATTGTCAGACCTTGTACCAAATATATATGAATGTTTGGAATGGGAAAATCCTGCTTTGAAAATATTACAAATCATGTAAGCCAGGTGGCTATCTCTAATTTTAGAATTTTTTAGACAGGTGTTAATGTAAAGTGGCCCTCTCGGTTCTCTCTTAAATTCCAAAGAGAGCTAAATGAAAATAAAACCTATAGAAAACGCTTTTTCAGAAACAAGCAACAGCTGTTTTGATCATAACAATGTTTTTTTAGAAGAAAAAGACCTAATTTTCTTTTTTTGTCTTTTTGAGACAGGGTCTCGCTATGCAGTTCAGGCTGGCCTTGAGCTCACTTTCATAGCCCAGGCTGGTCTCGAACTTGCACCGATCCTCCTGCCTCAGCCTCCCAAATGCTGGGATTACAAGTGTGTGCCACCACGCCCGGCTTAAGACCTAATTTTCAAAATGCACTGAGACACTGCAGAGAGTTAAGGTTCATTCCATAATAGTAGTTACTTAACCACAACACAAGTATTTGAAAAGTAATAGGCTTTGCATTGTCATATAAGAGAATGCTGAAAAATACTTGAAATGCTTAGGGATACATAGAAAAGTCAAGTGTAGTGGCACATGTCTATAATCCCAGTACTCTGGGAGACACAAATTCAAGCCCAGCTAAGGCAACTTAGCAACTGTCTTACTTTTCTCAGGTTGCTAAGACAAAATATCTGACACCCAAAATTAAACAAAAAAAAGTTTATTTTGCTCATAGTTTTTATTTTTTTATTTTATTTTATTTTATTTTATTTATTTTTTTATTTATTTATTTTTTTGTCTTTTTGAGACAGGGTCTCAGTATGCAGTTGAGGCTGGCCTTGAGCTCACTTTTGTAGCCCAGGCTGGTCTCGAACTTGCATCGATCCTCCTGCCTCAGCCTCCCAAGTGCTGGGATTACAGGCGTGCGCCACCACGCCCGGCTGCTCATAGTTTTTAAAGGTTTCAG
Organism: Myocastor coypus; assembly: GCA_004027025.1. Classification (NCBI taxonomy): domain Eukaryota; kingdom Metazoa; phylum Chordata; class Mammalia; order Rodentia; family Myocastoridae; genus Myocastor; species Myocastor coypus. The sequence continues at coordinate 4,145 of PVJA010055914.1, forward strand.
TCCATATTCAGTAGGCTCCAAGGCAGGGAGGTGTGGGACAGGGGCAACAGTTTAGTGAAGCTGAAGACAGCAAAAGCAGCAAGCCTGAAAAGCATGGAAGCAAGCCTCTTTCCCTGCCTTATATTGTACAGCCCCAACCCACCCACACCATGTCCCTGTGTTCTTCCAGAAGCTCAGGGTCACACAGTGACCATCCTGGCCCCCTGCTGAGTCAGTTAAGTTTCTAAACCTCTGGATTCTCAAATTGACACATTGTGTCAAACGTTATAGCAGGCTTTGCATTGCTACTTGAGAGAATGCTGAAAAATACCCTAAATGCTTAAAAATACACATCTGTAATCGCAGTATTCTGGGAGGCTGAGGTGGGAGGAACACAAATTCAAGCCCAGGTGGCTTCAAGGTGAAGTCCTGGAGGTGACATGGAGGAGTTGGACGGGGAGCCTGCGGGACTGAGCTGCCCATCACAGCACCATGAGCTTGACTTGTAGCTGTCATGCTTTATTGGCTTAAGGTTTATCAAATTTGTTCTCTTGGAGACAACAACAACAAATTCACGCCCAGCTGAGGCAATTTGGTGACTTAGGGAAACTCTATCTCAAAATAAAAAAAAAAGAAGAAAGAAAGGAAGAAAGAATTAACAATGCTATGTACTGTAATGGATATCTTAGGGTATGTTGGAAAATATGGTGTGTTTAAATTTTAAAAGATTTATCACAGTAAAACTCCTCTTTTGTCATTGTTTTTGTGTTGTGGCTGCCTCAATGTCCTAAACTGACTCAAATGTTTATTTTTGATGGTCATTTTGACTTTGGGGAAGAGCCAGAAGCTGCATGGTGCCAAATCTGGGGTGGGCATGGACACACTGCTCTCATCTTATGGGCCTGCCCTTTTCACTGGGTTATATTTAGCAACAGCATTCACTGTCTTTTTTTTTAAAATTTTTTTCTTGTTTCAGAACTTTTGTTTGTTTATTTATTTATTTTTATGGCCAGCTCAGCCTGCTCTGAGGGCAGGGCTGGCACAGCATGTGGTGCCAGGGATCGAACTGCAGCCCTGTAGCCGCCCAAGGTTTCCTAAGCAGGTGCTTTAGACCACTGAGCCATCCTGCAGGGCCCCCTTCAATGTCTTTTTTTATTGCATCCATAAAAACACTCATGAAAGAAGACTCCCAGAACACCTGCAGAAAATAGTAAGGGCTAAGTATGTTTGAAGCCAATGGAAGTATGCTGAGGTGGTTAATGGGAATGTCTTTTACTATAATACATCTAAAAACTTAAACATTTATTGTATACTTTGATTCCTCATGCATATTATATTTATTAGATGTACTTGTATATATCCAATAAGAAAAAGACAGGAATGGATTTTTAAAATTCCATCTAGCTAATTAATACTATTTTAATGGAAATTTTCTTTTATGACCATTCCTAAAATTACTAGCTGTTAATATGTGGATCCTAATATATGGGCCTAATTTACTTAAGGGCCAGGAGTGGTGGCATACATCTGTAATCCCAGCACTTGGGAGGCTGAGGCAGGAGGAATGATGTGAGTTCGAGACCAGCCTGGGCTACAAAAGTGAGCTCAAGGTCAGCATGAACTGCATAGCAAGATCCTGTCTCAAAAAGAGAAAAAGAAAGAAAGAAAGAAAGAAAGAAAGAAAGAAAGAAAGAAAGAAAGAAAGAAATATTCACAGAATAAGACATTTCTACAAGACAGAATCTAAGCATCTCAAAAGATAGACCAGAATTTCTTTGAATCTGCTTTTCAATAACAGTAATCACTAGGGATTAGACAGCCAGACATGCATATCCCAAATCTCAGCCACTTGGAAGGTTGAGATAAGAGGATCACTTGAATCCAAGAGTTCAAGGCCAGCCTGGGCTTTTGACATTGGGGGTGAATACACAAACTATAATACCTTATTAAAACTTCACTTCCAAAAATAATCAAATGAATACATTATTTTCAGAGCATGTAAAGTGCTTCAGTTTTTCTAACTCAGCGGAGAATTCCTTTGTACTATCTATGGAATTAAAGAAGGAGTCTTTGCCCTCTCTGTACCAAATAAATCATGAGGGGTCAAGGCAGGCCAAACAGTTAAGAGGCAGGGCAAGGCTCCTCCAACATGAATAAGAACGGAAGGCACGCTCTCTTCTGTTCCAAGTTCATGTTGATTCAGAGCAAGCAGCTACTCGGTTTAGTCAAACATTCTTTTTCAACACGTGGGTGTTTGGAAAATTTTATCAGTCAGTACTTTGCATTTAAAATTCTCACCTAACCATAAATCTCTCTATGCCACAAAAGAACTGAAAGGGTTCTTATTTACTCACCAGAACAATTATGACTCAGTATTCATAATTGTTGGATCTCTTCAATTGGAATTTAATTGACTGATCTCTTGACACAATTCTTTAAATGTAAGTTGCTCCTAGCAGCAGTAACACCCAGAGCTACTGCATCTGACTCATCCTTGGACATAAAGCCTGACAATATGCATTTTCAAAGTTCCCTAGGTTTAAGGAGAAACGGCTACAAACAAAAGCTACATCAACAATGAAACACCTGTCTAATTTATCAAAATGAGATTATACTAAACAACTACTTTACTGGCAACAATGCCAGCACTAGAGTGTATCATTCAAAGCCACTTCCATGGGCTGGGGATATAGCTCAGCGGGCTAAGAACCTACCTGGCAAGTGCAAGGACCTGGGTTTGATCCCTGCTAGCACACGCTGTTCCAGCCCCATGCTGTGCCAACCACCAAAAGTGGATGTGATAGCTCATGCCTGTAATCCCAGTGTTGGGGAGGCTGAGACAGTGTAATCCCAGTGCTGGAGAGGCTGAGACAGGAAGATCACTATAAGTCTGAGCTGCATAGTAAGACACTGTACCAAATAAATAGTGAAAGATTTTTAAGAAAAAAATTTAAAAAGTCACTTCCATTCCAAGATTTTACCTAATAAAAAATTAAGAATAATATGACTGTTAATGGTACTAAAAGAAATATATTGTTCCAATATAGAGAACTCTAGTTCTTAAAATTTTGTGTCAATAATTTCATATTTTAAATTAATTTTTATGTTTTTATATAATTATAGAATCATAGGCAATTGCAAAAAGTAACAGATTCCTTAACTCTTTTTTCTTCAATGATACATTTTATAAAATAATACCATAACTTAATATTAATAAAACCCCCTGCTTTTATCCAGATGTCCTGCTTTTCTTGTACTGATATAGATGAGTGGTTGTGGGTGGATGCATTTAGTTTATACAATTTTAACCTGTCAATTTGTGTATCCACTATTACAGATACATAACAGCTCTATTACTATGAGCATGTTGTTCTTTTACAAATACATCCACTTATCTCCCCTCACCTGATTCCCTAGCAACCATTGATCAATTCCTCATCTTCACATTTTCAAGAAGGTCATATAAATGGATGCATACAATCTGAAAGCTTTAGAGACTTTTTTTCCCTCAGCATAATTCCTGGAGATTTAGTTAGGTAGTCACACACTGTAGTGTGAATGTCTCCCCTGGCCCCTCAAAAGACAAATGCATATTAACCTTATGCCCCATATGATGGCATTAGGAGATACTGTTTTTGGAAGGTAACTAGCCATGACAAATATATACATAAAGTTTAATGAGTGCAAAGATCTAGACAGAGATCTACATAGAGAAATGAAACTTATCCATAAGGGATTAATTCTTTTATAAGAGAGGCCCCAGAAAGTCTCTGTCTCTTTTACACCATGGGAACACAGATAGAGGCACTATTCTATAGATCAGACAGCAGACCCTCACCCGACCCTGCACATGTGTGTATCTTAAGTATGGACTTCTCAGACTACCAAAGTGTGGCAAATAAATTTATGTCATTTACAAGACACCCAGTTTATGTTAATTTGTTACAAAAGCCTTAATGGATGAAGACATTACTTCCTCCCATTTTATTGTTGGGTAGTATTCCATAGTATGTATGTACCAGTTTGTTTCACCTACTGAAGGAACTGGGTTGATTCTAGTTTTGTAGTACATAAATAAAGTTGCTATGAACATTCATATACATTATAAGCCTTTGTATAAAAATAAATTTGCTTTCTCTAGATTAGATGGCCAGAAGTATAATTGTTAGATCACATGATGGTTACATGTTTAGTTTTTAAAGAAAATACTAAACAATGTTCTAGAGCAGTTGCACCATTTTATGTACCAGCTAGCAGGGTATGAGTAATCCAAGATCTCTACATCTTTACCATTATTTGGTGTTGTCACCAATTTCAATTTGTATAAATCATAACACTGTGTTTTTAAGTAAGGAATGCTATATACTACTGCAAAGATACTTACTAGGAGAAAGTTTAGACCTAGGGTGAGAATATTTAAGTTTTTACCTCTTACCTAACATTTATGAAACAAAGACAAGCTCTAACTTTAAAAAAGCTATAATAGTTTTATGGGTGTTAATTTTTTCATTATGATTCATAACTTTATGTCATAACACATCACATATAATGCCAAGAAAGAGATAATATACATCTGATCACAGATCTAAATGGTTCCTTCCTTAAGATTTAAAGAGAGATCAAGTACAAAATATAGAAGTAGTTTTCTTCCTTCCTTCCTTCCTTTCTTTCTTTCTTTCTTTCTTTCTTTCTTTCTTTCTTTCTTTCTTTCTTTCTTTCTTTCTTTCTTTCTTTCTTTCTTCCTGCTTTCTGAGACAGGGTTTTGCTATGCAGTTCAGATTGGTCTTGAACTCTGTGTAGTCCTGGATGGCTTCAAACTTGTGGCAATCCTCCTGCCTCAGCCTTCTGAGTGCTGGGCCTACAGACATGTGCCACCTCACCTGGCCATAAAAACAATTTTTGAAACGCTTCAGAATATTAGATATTGGCATGATAGTTTTTTGTGCATAAACCTTCAAGTTCCATCTCCTCTCTTCTCCAAGGTTTAATGAATCTAAAGAGCTAAAGCTCAAAGTCCAACATTCTCAGTTTACTCCAATTTGCTCAAATTTATTCCATAATCCAAGAGTTGAAGAAAACCTAAGTGCCAGAGGCTGGCTGTAGTAATCTAAGATATGCACTATCTTTTTGCTGTTCTGATTGTTCTGATGGAGTGCCACACAATGCATTGTATTACCAGCTATAGCATCACCAGTGCACACATGCTGGAGTCATAGAGCTAATTAGGCCATTATTTCTAACCTTCTTACTCATGCCACATGTTGACCTTACTAAGGGTGAAATTCAGCATCCAACTCCATCTAACACTGTAGACTTACACAATTTATTCCTAAGCTCATCAGCTAGTCTGTAAGATGGAACTAAAGGTGAGTCTGGATTCCGATCCCCTGAATGTAACGTCAGTCACTTGCAGCTGACACTAACCCTGTCTATTTGCCCTAATGCTTTACTAGTGTCCTTCTGTATGCCTGGATGTGAAAACACTGGTTTATTCATTTGTCTCCCTATTTGGAAGACACTTCTGCCTTAGGACTAATATAGAGACGGATTCACGGCCATTAAATAAATAGCAGCAAGTATCCAATTTATTCTCCCTATGACGAGCCACTTATGTATCAGTGAGGATGAAATTAGATTTTCTTGGTATCCATTCAATAATTTAAAAAGTTCTGGCCAGGCATGGTGGCTCACGCCTGTAATCCCAGCACTTGGGAGGCTGAGGCAAGAGGATTGGTGTGAGTTCGAGACCAGCCTGGGCTACAAAAGTGAGCTCAAGGTCAGCCTCAACTGCATAGCAAGACCCTGTCTCAAAAAGACAAAAAAAAAAAAATTAAAAAGTTCTTTCTAACTCTATGGCCAGGGCCCGGCAGAATGGCTCAGTGGTCTAAAGCGCCTGCTTGGGAAAGCTTGGGTGGCTTCAGGGACCACGGTTCGATGCCGGGCACCACATGCTGCGCCAGCCCTGCCCTTAGGACGGGCTGAGCCGGCCATAAAAATGAGTGAATAAACAAACAAAAGTTGTGAAACAATAAATAAATAAATAAATCTTTAAAAAAAAATAACTCTATGGCCAATAACCAAGTTATTTTATTATATTGATACATGTGGACATGGTGTAAGATTCTATATATGGTATAATACAACATGTGATCCAGAGGCCTCAACCACATAACTGCTTCATAGCCCCACTCCGACAGGACCTTTCATTTTGCCCCTATCTGCCTACTTTTTTTTTTTTTTTTTTTTTTTTTTTGTGGGACCAGGGTTCGAACTCATGACCTTCTGCCTACTTTTTTTGATTTTTCTTTCCCCTCCTATCAGGGCGGCTTTCTCATTTTGTCAAACTTATAAAATAAAAAAAAAGCAGATCAATATTTTTATTTTATTTTATTTTTTGTCTTTTTGAGATGGGGTCTCGCTATGCAGTTCAGGCTGGCTTGGAGCTCACTCTGAGCCCAGACTGGGACAAACTATGTTCAAAGTATAGCAGTGTATTCAGGGTTCAATGCTATCTGTGGTTACAGGTATCTTTGGACAGGAGGAACCACAATAACTTGGTTTTATTTAATGAATCTTAAAGTAGTTTTCAGCTTCCCCTGTGTGTGTGTGTGTGTGTGTGTGTGTGTGTGTGTGTGTGTATTTTCCTTAATGTCTTCTGAGAGGCAGTCTGCAGTCTCCCCTAGGAAGCCAATCCAATATCGTATGTTCTGAGAATACTGTTTTACAAGTTGGTAAGAAATCTATAGCTGGGCGTGGTGGCGCACACCTGTAACCCCAGCACTCGGGAGGCTGAGGCAGGAGGATCGGTGTGAGTTCGAGACCAGCCTGGGCTACAAAAGTGAGCTCAAGGCCAGCCTGAACTGCACAG
>PVJA010055915.1:0-10894 GCA_004027025.1 Myocastor coypus
TTTCTTTCTTTCTTTCTTTATTTCTTCTTTGGAGTCCTTACACTAGGGAGATTATACGATATTTGCATATGTAGGTCTGGCTTATTTCACTTATGAGTATAGTTCAAGATACATTCTTTTATATATGAAGTCTTCTAGTTTAATCATTTCTTATAGCTAAGTAATATTCCATTTTATGAAAATAACACATCTTTTTCAAACATTCTTCAGATGATGGGCATTTTGGTTGTTTCCAAGATTTGGCTATCATAAATTGTATCGCTATAAACATAGGTGCGGGGACGGCTTGGGAGATAGCTTTGTGGCAGAAGTGTCTGCCAGGCAAGTGCAAGGTCATGAGTTTGAACCCCAGTCCCACCAAAAAACATCAACAAAAAAAATTAAAATAAATAAATAAACATAGGTGCACTATGATATGATGTTTTCAGTAGGGAGATAGCTGGATTGAAAGGGATTTCCAGTTTTAGTTTTTGAAGGGGTCTCCACACTGCCTTCCATAATGGTTGCACCAGTCTGCATTCTCACCAGCATCAGAGAAGCGTTCCCTTTTCCCCACAGCCTCTCCAACATTTGTTGTTGGATGATTTCTTTATAATAGCCATTCTTTCTGGGTCTTCTTTTTTTTAATGAGTTGGGGTTATCATGATTACAAGTAATTCCTCAATCTAATGGCCCTTCCCTTTCACCATATTAATGAGCCATTCTTCTTAACAATGATTTAGCACAAGCAGGCCAGACTGACCAGAAATTTTCTTTCTTTCTTTTTTTGTGGTACCAGGAATTGAACTCAGGACCCTGTGCTTGCCAGGCAGGTGCTTATTCTACTGAGCTATCACCCCAGCCCCCAACCAGCAACTTTCTGGGCTGCACCAAAATCATGCCACCCAAATGCAGCCAGTCCATCACCTGTTTGCACTACAAGGCTTCTCATGGTTGGCCCAGTAGGGTAAGGGCCATGTGCCACCCCTGGGAGAGTACAGAAGCCTACCTGGTCTCCTGGTCTCTCCCTTTCTCTCTCTCTCTCTCTCTCTCTCTCTCTCTCTCTCTCTCTCTCTCTCTCTCTCTCACACACACACACACACACACACACACAGGGTCTCACTATGCAGCTCAGACTCATAGTGACCCTCTAGTCTCAGCCTCCCCAGTGTTTGGATTGCAGGTGTATACCACCATTCCTGTCTTGGTGGCTGGCTCAACCGCGCCCAGGGAGGGGCCAGCACGGTGGTCACTTCAGTCTGTGTTTGCCTATGCAGGCATTCAGGCTGCTGAGCTATCCCCACAGACCCCAGAAATGATTTCTCTCTCTCTCTCTCTCTCTCTCTCTCTCTCTCTCTCTCTCTCTCTCTCTCTCTCTCTTTTGTGGGACCGGGGTTCAAACTCACGACCTTGCACTTGCCCAGCAGGCACTTGTGCCTTGGAGCCATCTCCCCAGCTCCTGATTTCTTTTTCTCTTTCCTTTCCCATAGCCATCTGGAAAATCTCCAGCTAAAGAAGAACCAGTGGCGGAGCTCATCCGTAACACAGCAAAGCTGAATCCCACCTCTTTCTCAATTCCACACTGGCACTGCCCTCCCAGGAATCGGAGGGGACTGCAAACTAGTGGCCTGGGGGGGAAAAAAATCAGAAATCCTTCAGCCTGGAGGAAAGCAGGAAGGAAGCAAGGTGACACCAGACTCAGCGTACTTCTCCAAATTTAATGTCCTTAGCAATCACATAGGGACCTGATAAACTGCAGATTCTGATTCTGTAGGTCCATGGCAGGGGCCTAGGGATCTGCCTTGCTAAGCAGCCCTCAGGTAGTGCCAGATGCTACAGGGACCAGGCAGACCCTAGAGTCCTGCAGCCACAGGACCCCGAGGATTGCAGCTCCTGCCGCAGGTTGGCAACTCTCCTCCAGCAGGGCAGTGCCTGTGAGGCTTTCGGCACTGTTACGGGGTGGTTTTCTATTCACCAAGGAAAGCTGGAAGGTGGGCAGTGAGGCAGATCCTTCTGGTATTCTAGATCTCTGTAACAACCTGTCATAGCTAGCTAGCTGTAAGAGCATTTTTAGTTGGACCAAGTTATCTAGTTTGGCTGCCCATAGAAGCCAAAGCCCCAGCTGACAGTCTCTTTTATTTAGCTAGTGTGGAGATGTCTTATGTGCTGTGATTTTTTAAGATGCTGAACGCTGCCTGTGGGCATATTTTATGGAGAGCTAAACCCGGAGCCCAATGAGATGTATGGTGTGGTTTTAATATATTGTATATTCACTTATTTATGGAGAAAATAAACACACAAGCCAATAAGCTGTGTGTTATTACTTTAATATATTGAATTTATTCCACACCTTTGTATTTTATGAGGGAAAATAAACTAACAAGATACATATTATAATAACACATCTAATTGTTCTATATTAATTTATTTATGAGGCAAATAAGTGCAATTTAACATGACATAAGATTATTTAATACATGAGACAAATTCTGTATTAGGACAGTTTAAGGGATTAAATTCCAGCTGCATAAAAGGTGGCCTTCCCACACTAACACATTGGTTTAGAAAAATATGCAAGGTCCTCTGTCACGACCTGTGTTGCTTCCGGCTTAGAATGACAGCTGCGGCCTCCTGATGCCTGGTACCCTAAGTCCCCATCCTGCTGGCCCAGGGAAAGTCTGGGAGGCCCGGAAAATAAACTGCTTTTAGAGAACCGCAGCATCTGCCAAGGAGGTAGCCCCGCGGTGTCAGTTTCTTAGCCGGAGAAATATTAAATAAACCGAAGGAGAATGAATGGCTTCCAGGGGCCCTTTAAATCTCCACGCTGCCGAAGAACAAGCCAGGAGGCAGCTGGGGGGATCGATCCCGGCCTCCCGCTCGCGCGTGGCGGGGAGCCGGGGCGGGGAGCCGGGGCGGGGCGGGGCGGGCGGGCGCGCGCGCGCGGAAGGGGAGGTGGACGGCGAAATGAAGTCGTCGGCCTCGACAGGTGGGTCTGCGCTCGGTCCCAAAGTGACGCCAGGCGACAGTGACACCAAAGCCCCGACCCCGAGCCTGCCCACCCGCGGTCCCCCCTCCGGACCCCACGTCCACGGGACTCTCCCGCCGTCGCGCACGCCGCGTCCCCGCGCCCGGGCATTGTGAAGCCCCGCAGGCCGAGAGCGCCCGATGCTGCGGCGCTCGCGGGGCCGGAGCCGGCGCGCGGGTGGGGGCGGGGCGGCCGCTGCGCGCGCCGCTGTCATGGCCGCCGACGCACCGTCCTCCGGGCCGCGCCGGCGCCATCTTGACGCCGTCCTCCTTCCCGCCTCTCGGCGGCCTCGCGGCTCAGCATCTCCCCGGCTCTCCGCGGGCCCAGCGTCGGGCCCGCTGGGCTGCCGCTCTCCGTCCCGGGGCGCCCGACGACACCCCAGCCCCTGCGCCGCCCGGAGCACCTGACGTCCTTGTCCACGCCGTGGGCGCTGACGCCGGGAGTCTGGGCGCCCTGTCTTGCAGCCGGCGCTCGGAATCCTGCCCTGGCCTCCCGTCCTGTCCCCGACACTCCCTCGTCCCGTCCGGCGCCCTGTATTTCTAAGCAGAAGCCCCAGCGTCAGCGCGGCGCCGTAGGCCACCTGCCTGGGCACGGGACCAGAGCGAGCCCCAGCGACCCCGCACACTTCCGGGCGACGAGGTCCCCACGCGGGGCCCCTTTCGTGCCTCCCGCACCTGGCCGAGTGCTGCGGAGCTGAGCGACCTCACCCGCGGCCTGGCGCCAGGCGGGAGGGGCCAGGGCCGATACAGACACTGATTTCGTATTATAAAGACATTTATTTAACCTATGAAAATAATGTACAATAAATACTTTCCCTTTTTCTATTATTAAAGGATTTTAATAAATAATCTACGGTCTAAAGGTTAAAAAAAAAAGGAAAGTAGGTCCCTCTGGTTTTAAGAAAGCCCCTCCCCCCCAAGTTTAATCATTCCTGAGATTTCGTTGCAAGGATTCTACCAAACGGATTTTTTTTTTTTTTTGCATGATTTGAAAATAACGAAGAAAGGGAGCGGATGAAACGCTAATTCGGCAATACCTGGATGTTTTGTAAAAACCTAAGTCAGTGCGCCCGGGGGCGCAGGAGGCTGCTCGCCCCGCAGCCCCCAGCGCGGGCCGCAGCCTCAGGGGAACTGCACGTCGATGGCGCACAGCGAGCTGGTGAAGAAGTCCAGCTCCTCCTCGGAGAAGGGGACCGGGCTGGGCAGCGCGCCCTGCGCGGGCGGCGAGAGGCCGCCCCCGGACAGCTGGAGGCAGGAGTCCGCGGCGAAGAAGCTGAGGTCGGGCAGGAAGGGCGAGTCCGGCCGCCCTGGGAAGCCGTCTCCGAGCGGGGGCTCCGTCTCCAGCGCGCCGGCTCTGCGCAGCGCGCTCTCGGGGCTCGGCGCCCCCGCAGCCCCCGGCCCCGGGCCCGGGACCCCTGGGAGTCCCGGCGCAAGCTGGGCCGGGCCCAGGAGAGCGTCCAGCGTCCCCCGGGAGGCGGAGGGGCCGCTCGGGCTGCACGCGGGCTCCTCGGCGGCGTCGCCGGCGTCCTCCAGCGCGCCCGGGCCGGCCGGGTCCCCGTCGGACGGCTCTCGCTGCTGTGTCTGCCGCTTGTGCTTCATGCGCCGGTTCTGGAACCAGACTTTGACCTGCCTTTCGGTGAGGTCCAGCAGGGCGGCGATCTCGACGCGGCGCGGCCGGCACAGGTACTTGTTGAAGTGGAATTCCTTCTCCAGCTCCAGCAGCTGCGTGTTGGTGTACGCCGTGCGCAGCCTGCGCGCCCCGCCGCCGCCGCCCTCCGCCAGGCGCGGCCCATCTGCAGAGAAAGCAGACCTGGCGCCGGTCACAGAGGGCCGTGGCCCGGCCCAAGCATGGAGGCCACCTGGCCGCTTTAAAACAGCATCGGCAGTCTTTCGTGCTCGCCCTCCACCCGGCCCCAGTGGCGCACTTCTCTGCTTTTTGGTCCTTTCCGCGCCCCCGCCCCCGCTCCCGCTCCCCTTTTGCTGGCGGATTGGGTTCCAGCCCCCGGCAATGGAGCCGCCCACGGGCAAAGGCCGAGTAGAGGAGCCTGCTCTCGCTCCGGAACCGCAGGGTCCTGCTTCCAAGTCCTCCCAGTGGACCCCTCAATTCGGAACTTTCCCATTCAACCTGGGGAGTGGGTGCACGGAGACAGTGCTTCACCCCTTTTCTTTCCTAGCTGTAAATGCCCCCCCCCGCGCGCTAGAGGACGCAAAGGGCGGAGGACTGCTTTTCTCCTACACCCTAGATTCAATTGCAACAACAACACTCATTCTGTTACGCAGAAAGAGCTGGTTAGAGACCTCGATCGAGTCCCTCCCGGCTAGCCCACAAAAAGCTCTTTCCCGGAACTAGCTTCCAAAATCCGCGATGGGAGAGGAAAACCGCTGGCGGCAGCCAGGCCTGAACTCCGGCGGACCATTCTGCCTCCCCATCCTGGGGATACACCGACTAAGAAACCCCAGCAGACTGGCCACCTTCTCTGCACCCCCACCGCTCTTTCCTCCCCTCTCCATCCGCTCCCAAGCCGCACCCTACCGCGCTCACGGACCTGCAGGCGAGCCGACCCCCGAGGCCGGGAGGGAGGCTGCGGCCGGGGCCGGCGACGAGACGGATTGGCAGGGTTTCTTGGTGGATTTCTTCTCTTTCATCCAGGGGAACTCGGGGGCCGGGGATGCAGCGGGGACAGACGGTGGGGGCTGCGTGGGTGGCGGTTGAGCAGGCCCATCTTCGGCTCGCTTTTGGCTCCCGAGTCTCCGAAGGGTGGAGGCGCCGGACTGGAGGCTGGGGAAGGTTTGCTCGCAAGGAGGAGGAGGAATTAATGTCGACTCCTTGATTGATGAAGTTTGAAATGTCTCCAAGACAGCGGGGAAGGAAGTCAGACACTCGGCGAGCGATGGCTGGCTGTTTATAAAACCAATCTCCCTCTCAAATTCAAAATTCATGGCTTTTGATGGTGGGGGAGGGGGCTGCTGGGGGGGGCGTAAGGAGGGAGGATCGGAAGGGACCCCCCTCCTGCCCCCCCCAGGTTTCTGCAGTGGAGCGATTTTGGGAGGGGGAGATTTTGCTCTCGCTCTCTCTTTTTTTTTTTTAAATTGGGACCTTTATTATTATATATTGCTGATAAATACAAGCGTATGGGGACTCTCGCTATTAAGCCCAGGACTCCAGCGAAATTGCAGGGAATTCGTGGTCACGCGACCGGCCTCGGCCAATCGCTTGTCTAGGCCTGCTGGAAAACACAGCATTATTTGCTTTAATTGATGCAAAAACTCCAGAGGACCAGGACCAGAGTAGCCCCCCGTTTCCACAGCAGTCCTGCACATCCTCTGCCCACACAACTACCTTTCTACCTAAAAGCTGGGCCAACCTCGTCCCCCCCTGTCCCTTCCCAGCTCGGGAGGTCATGGAACCCTGGCAAACAACTGAATCCCGGGGAGCAATAGTCCTGCTTCCCGGACATTTTCAGAGTGAATGAATGCTTTCTTCGCATGGCCAGCAATATCCTCTCTCCCTCAGTCCCACTCCCCACAAGAAAGATGAGTACCTCGGTTGGCGGGAGGAAGAGGGAGGCCAGAGAAGAGGCTTTCCACCCCGTGAGGAAAGCCCCAGTTAGCTACAGATAAGGCAGAGAAGGGATTTACAGCCTGCAGCTCCTCCAGTGCATCCCACCCCCTAAAAACATCAGTTAAATCTCGGGGAAAATGGGCAGGTCCTCGCAGACTGCCCCAGAGGAGCGAGCTAGGTAGAGAGTGAGTGGCACATCGGGGCCCCACTGGCCCTGCATGGCCTGTGGCCCGGGGTCCTTTCTCTGCCAGTGTTGACAAGAGTCCCAAGGAGCTGTCCACTTGCTTTCCTCTTGAGGACATCTGTGCCTTTCTGTGACACCTGAACCCCAATAGGACAGGCGGGTTTGCAATGCAAATGTACCCATTCCGGCCTTCTGCGTGTGTCTCTGTATCTACACAGGAGCATACACAAGAACTGAGGTAACCACGGATTTAATCCTCAGACCTCAGGTCAATATGCAGGAAAGGGATTCCCTCCCTCAGACAAAGAAATACTCTTCTTGTGACTAGTCTAAAGAAGATACATCCTGGTAAGAAAAACACCCTTGAGGATGGTGGGAGTGGAAATAACCAGTAGGACAGTGTTCTATTTTCTGCCCCCTGGGAGAAAATGCGTGTTTATTTTATTCTGAGGGGACCAAGATAATCTGAACTTTAGCGAGTGTTATAATTTGCTAGAGGAGGAGGCAAAGACTCAGCCACAAGCAATTGGTGGGAAACTAGGCCTCAAAGCAGAAAATGAAAAGTCGATGGGGGGAAGATTTTTAAATAAATGGGTCAGAGGGACGGAGCAGAGATGAGGCGATCAATCTTAGCCCCCTGACAGCTCCCTCCGATTGCATCAAAGAATTCGGCTCTTTGGTAAAGCAGAAGGAACAGCCGAAATTCCGCATCCCTTAAAAAGGCCTGAGGGAGGGGGTGGCAAAAGAGAAAGGTGATTCTGGGAGAGCCAGGAAACAGATGGGAAATGGGGACAGAGGGAAGGCGCTGAGTTGGGTGGAAAGTTTGCCCGGAGAACTCCCACGGCTCGGGCCTCCCCTCCCCCTCCCTGCTCCCTGTCGCCCAGCCGGGAGGAGAAGGCTGCTTAGCAGGGAAATGGCATCTCAGCCTGGAGCTGGAGCTAGAAACTTTCTGTCAATGTAACGTCCGCGTGGGTGGTGGTGAGTATTTAAAGAGGAGGGCAGAGAAGCCAGAGAAGGGTGGGGGTGGAGGACAGCGGGCTGGATGGAGGGAGCTAGGGGTGGGGGCTGCAGGCTCAGGAGGCTCCGGTGGTGGCCGAGAGCTGCGAGGAGCTGGGCCAGTAGAAAACCATTTTTGTCTCTTGGAGATGTGGAGGGGGGTGGGCAGGGCAGATGCTAAAGAGTGGCTGTCTGCAAATTGTGCAGGCAGTCCTGGGAGCGCTCTGTCGCCTGCTGGCCCCGTGGTCACCTCTGCAGGTTTTCTAAGGAGCGCTGCAGCTGGTGGCAAGCAGGATCCAGGGCGCTGCTAGGCACCCTGGGCCCAGACCGACCTGGCACGAAATACTGCTCTCTAGTCCTCGCTGACAGATTTTATGGCCAGATTAGTGAAGAGCGGAAAGCTCGGGTGTTAAAAGGGCTTGGAGAGTCCTCCTTCCTGGGGCAACGTGCTCCCCGCCCCCCTGTTGTGCTGGGAATTAGGGAGCATAGACATTTTACCCAAGTCTTCCAGCTGCTTTAGCTGAGGCTTGGAATCTCACAGAGGGAAGGGAGGGGACACCAGGCCAAGGGGTCTTTTTGTTTGTAAGCCCAGCCTCAAGCTTACGCCCTGCTTCTCTCTACCTAAATCCTCTTGGCCTGCCCGTCTCTCTGCAGCTAGATAAATAAGCGACCCATCCCACCCTCAGAGCCAAACCTGGGGGCTTCATCGAGTTACATCATTCGGAAAATGTTATTCAGAGAAAAGAGAGAAAGACCCTTGAGCGTTATTTGATCCCAATCAAACTTTGCACGCTCTTCTGCTTTTAAATTATAGCCTGACCCAATGCTAAATTGCTTGCTGCCTGGATGAGCCCAGTCCAGTTAAAATCCTACGAGAGAGAGAGAGAGAGAGAGAGAGAGAGAGAGAGAGAGAGAGAGAGAGGAGAGAGAGCAGAATTCAGGTTGCTTTTTTATTGTTATTTATTGTTGCATAAAGACTGTAATTACTAACCTTGGATTGCCAGGATGCAACATAAAAATGAAAATCAGCTTTCACTTTAAGGCTGAGGGCCTGGATTGATTCTCAAACACCCTCCACCCCCACCCTCGCCAAATATATGCTCCTAATTAAGCCATGCGGGTGCATCGCTCACAATTAGAGTTATGCAACTGTTCAGCAAGCAGCCATCGCTTCTCTTTCAACGAATTAGCTCCATATTTCAGCCACCCTGTCTCCTGGCTCTTATCGGCTCCAGCGACACGGTGGTGACATTTCATCTTTGACAGACCCTCTCTATCCTCGCTCCAATGCGATGAAACTTTTATAGAAGCGAGACTAAGAAATGAAGTTTTCCCAAGGCTCCTGAAGACAGCGCCGCACGTTAGCCTGGGGACCATTTTATTTACGCTTGAAAGCAACGTTTTCTCCAATACTCTTCCTCTTTCCCTGGCAAGGGCAGTCAGAATGCCCCCCTCACCCTCTGCCCTCAAGCTTTATTTAGTGATTTAATTTCACTTCACTTTTAAGGTTTAACCTGAGAGGCCTAGGCGTCAGATTTTCTTTCTTTCTTTTAAGATTAATCATTTTCCTTTGTTTTCATTTTAGACCCAATGGTGGTTGGGCTTCGGGTCACGTGACAACTTCTTTGTAGCTCCGGAAGCAGACTGAAGTTTCGCTTAGAAGAAACAGTAATCAGCCAGATTTTTTTGTTTTGCTTTGCTTTGCTTGGGGTGGGCTGGTGGGGGGTGCTGCGACAGAGATTGTGGCCAATAAAGGCACCAGACCAAAAGCCAAGCAAGGAGAAAAAGCGGAAAGCTAGACAGAAAGACCCAGGGTACCCAAGAGCCCTCTTCCCATCATCCCCAGCTCCTTACTGTAGTCTTAACCAAGGAAGCTGGCACAAGGGTGCAGGCTCCTATGAGTGAATTTTAAATAATCCCTGCATTTCAAGAAAAATATCAAAGGGCAGATGGGGACCTGGGAAGTGGACAGAAAGTCCAGAGAGGCTCTGTGACATTTTCCTTCCCATGGGGCAAATCTGGCATTCAAGAGCCTTGCCTGGCCCTACCATCTCAATTGGACCACTAGGACAAGATAAAATTGATAACAGAAAGTTTATTCAAGAATTGTTTGACAGACAACCCTTTTAAGTCAGGGGAAAAAAAAGTAACTACAGAAGAACAAAGAAAGTTTCAAGAGGGAATTAACTAACTCTACAAATTCAGGTCTGTACAGTGATGATTAGGAGCTGTTTCATGCCTTTTAGAACTAATTACAATTGCTCATAAGTACGAGGTTAACATAAATCTACAGCTCTTTCTAGAGTACAAGAAAACTAAAATAGCTGGCTTTACATGACAGGAAACACAATGTCCTTTATAACAAGTAAATACTAAAAAAGTACAATTTTTTCCTTTCTTCCTCATATAAATACATAATGTAGGGGGATAAATAATACAAAAAAGAAAATATTTTAACAGGCTATAACCAATAAATATATATGAAAATGTTCACCAGAACACACACTTTTTGAGCAACGCTGGGCTCCTACAGGCCCAGACATCTCTCACAGTTGTTTTTATATCCATTAAAATGTAAACTCTAAGTGCAACAAAAGTGTCCCTGTCAGCAGGCTGAGCGAGGCACGCAGGCCCCTCTGCAGCCTCTGTCTGGGACACACAGTTTGTTCAAATATACCCTGTTTTCACGTTGTCAAGAGAGCAACAGAAGAAAAGTGGGGGGAAAAAACCTCTTGTGACTGATTGCTTTCTGCAGAGAGACGGGGATGATAGACCAGGAATTCAGAACAGGGGCCCCGGAGGAGGACAAACTTCAGTCCTGGCCTGCCTGCCTCAGCCTCCTAACTTTTCCTTCAAAGAAAAAATATATATATATTTATACTCTGGGCAGTTCTGCCTTTCAGGATCTGTCACCATCCCTGAGCCCTCTGAAAACTGTCACTTTCCGGGGGTGGGGGGGTGAGGTGTAGGTGTGTGGTGGGGCTGGAAATCTGGAAATGGAAGCCTTGGCCCGTGGAGCCTCAGGCAGAGCCAACCGAGGCTTCAGGGAGGTGGGCCAGGACCGGCTTTGTGCCCTTGGGTTTCAATGTGTTTTTCTTCTTTCTTTTTTTTTTTTTTTTTTTTTTTTTTTTTTTTTTTTTTTTTTTTTT
>PVJA010055916.1:0-11004 GCA_004027025.1 Myocastor coypus
GGAGGAGGAGGAGGAGAGGGAGTGTAGTGCATCTCAGCCATGTCTGCCCTGGAGACTCATCCGGATGGGAAACGGAAGGTATAATAAACAAGCCAATCTCCCTTGCTCCTGCCACCAGAGTTAATTAATGCTGGGTGGTGCTTTGCCTCAGTGTTATTGAAAGCTCCTCGGCGGACGTACAGCAGCCACGGTTGAGCTGGGAATGCCAGCCCACAGAAGCAGGTGCTCCTTCCCCTGGCTTCTGCTTGCCCAGCTTTGAGCAGCCAGCTAGGATGGTGGTGGGCACCAGCAGACCATCCCGATCAGACTCTCCAACTCTCCAACAGTGAAATTTCTGTGATTTCTAAGCCATCCGATCTGTGACTCTTTGGTATAATAAGCAGAAGTAAGATAAAAAGCATTCCTTAAAAACACTTGATTGTAAGCATCCTCTGGGGCACTTGTGGAAAGATCTATTCCTTGGAGATTAAGATTCCTGGGACTTTGGTGGAGCACTGCAGTGTATACACTAAGAAGGGTTCTGGGTCCATCTTATGCTTGGGCGAGTTTAGGAAACAGAGAATGCATTAGATTCAGTTGGGAGCTGCTGGGTTATACAGATTTCGTAAGGCTGCCTGGTACCAGATTCAGCAGGCATACTGTGAGGCTCGGGAAGCTTCAGTTTTAATTCCCACGCTCCTCAGGTACCTACATGGGTGATGCCCCTACTCACCTGCCTAGGACAGAATTGCTCTCTATTAAGAGCTTGCTTTGAGCTTGCAGGACACTTGAAGCCTCCGATCACATAGCTATCGCTCTCAACCTTCCGTCTTGCTGACCTCCTTGAGGCCCAGTTGCTGTCGGGAATCCTGACAGCTGTTTTCTGTTTCCTCTGCTTCCTTTTTTCACACACTGCCCAGGTTCTCAGAGTGCTCCTGGCCAACCTTTCCAACATCACATATCTCTGCTTTTCCAGACATTTGAGGCATGGAGATGTTCTGTAGTGTGCAGACCTCCTAGTGTGAAAATGACAGCATGCGAATTCCTTAGAAGTAAGCTTTATTTCTCTCTCATATTAAATTCAGAGTGAATTAAGCATGAGCACTCATGTTTAATAATAGATTGTTATCAGGATTGGCTTTTTAGAAAAAGCAGAACATTTGCATCGGCTCTAGAGTCATCTTCCTACGAAGACTCTGAAATCGACAGATGTTCAAGTCCTTCATGTAAAATGATACAGAGAATGCAAACACATCTTTCTGTATGCTTTAAATCATTGCTACATGACTTACCATAAGCAGTAGATAGCCGTTTGTCCTATTGGTAAGGAATAATGATAAGAAAGAGGATAAGAAACACGGTTCTTGCAAATACTTTTGACTCATGGCTGTTGAACCCCATAGATGTGATGCCCAGGGACATAGGGCTTGAGTGAATAAGGGATTTTCTCCACCATTGATGGAGGGCAGTAGTATAATAATCACATGAAAGCTATATCATTGAAGTGAATTATATTACATTTGTCCCGTGATGCAATTCTCTGTGGGCCTAGAGACTACAGACTGAAGAAATTGAGGAGCCCAGCATTCGAGGAAGCTTCAAGATCATTTATTTTTTATTTACTTATTTATTTTTTAAGTTCTTATTTTTAATTTTTTTTCTTGTTTCAGAATTTTTGTTTGCTTATTTATTTATTTTTATGGCCGGCTCAGCCTGCCCTGAGGGCAGGGCTGGCACAGCATGTGGTGCCGGGGATCGAACCGTGGTCCCTGCAGCTGCCTAAGCTTTCCTAAGCAGTCACTTTAGACCACTGAGCCATCCCGCTGGGCCTTTCAAGATCTTTTTTTTTTTTTTTTTTTTGGTACTGGCGATTGAATTCAGGACCCTGCGCTTGCCAAGCAAGCGCCTATTCTATTGGGCTATCTCTCCAGCCCCTTGACTGCTTCTTAGAGGGAATTTTGACCCCGCCTCTTTTGTGGATTGGCAACACCATCAGTTTGATTTCTCTGAGTAGAAAGTGACTGCAGCAGCTCCAGGCTTTTCATGTGTCAGCCAGCCCTAATGGTCAAGACCGAAGTTGGGTGAAGTGAACCGGGATGTCTGAAGGAAACCGACACTGGCCGTTACTGAAGCAATGTGTTTTATTTATTTATTTATTTATTTATTTATTTATTTATTTTAGTGTTACATTGTAAATTTTGTTTTCAAACTATGACAAACAGGGAGGAAAAAAAATAAAGCAAAGAATAGCTGGGTGTGGTGGCGCACGCCTGTAATCCCAGCACTCGGGAGGCTGAGGCAGGAGGATCACTGTGAGTTCGAGACCAGCCTGGGCTACAAAAGTGAGGTCAAGGCCAGCCTGAACTGCATAGCGAGACCCTGTCTCAAAAAGACAAAAAAAAAAAAAAAAAAAAAAAAAAAAAAAAAAAAAAAAAAAAAAAAAAAAAAAAAAAAAAAGCAACGAGGTATCAGAGACAAGACAGTCACTCATCACTCACATGTACATAAAATATGAACAGTACAGGCTCATTTCTAGCAAGTTCAATTTTTTTTCACAACGTTTAAAATATGAGATACATTTCAATCTGTCCAAAATATGATCTGACAACATTTAGCACCAAGGCTAAACGGTATTTTAGCTTCTTCTCCTTCTCCTCCTCCCCATCCTCGTCCTTCTCATTTTTTTTTTTTTTTTTTTTTTTGGTGGGACCAGGAATTAAACTTAGGACCTTGCACTTGCCAGGTAAGCACTCATTCCACTGAGCTATCTTCCCAGCTGTATTTTAGCTTCTGATCATGACTTCAATATTCATGAACAGCAAAAGGTAGGAGTCTAGACACTTATCACTGTCAGTGAACAAAAAATTAACTTTGAAAAGTAAGTCCCGCCTATCACCCACTAACCAGTGACTCACAGGCATAGTGTCTTAAAGCAGGTGCTGGCTGGTGTTGCCCTCTACTCTCCATCGGCAGTTTGTTTTCACCTCCTCCAGTGCTTGCTCCAGCTGCTGAACTAAATGAAGCAGGGTGCGGGGCCTCGCTTGCAGAGCTGTGGGGTTGTGACTGCCATTGTGATTAAGGTGCAGCTTGAAAGCCACCACTGGCTGCATCTGCTTCCCGAGACTTCTGCTTGCAAGCTGCCCATCAAGTCTCCATTCAAGGCTCTGCTGAGTGGGAAGGTTGGGTGCCACTTCATTTAGAACAGTTCCGGTCTCCTTCCTGTTGTCCAGATAAAGCTGAAGTAATAACTTATTTAATTCTCAGAGAATCCCCAAAACAAAAACAGAAAATCCAGTTCAGATACCATAAGCTTTGAGCTCTCAGTGAGGAGACAGGCTAACTCTTCCACACCGTACTAGACAGTGTCCCTACTCACACCGAACTTTCTGGCCGTGCCTTCATAGATCTTAGCATTTGATCCTCACCTCAGGAACTTCACTGCCTGAAGCAATATATTTTATTCTATTGTATAAATAAGATATCCTATTGCGATGAATTGTTTTCTGTTTTTCTTCTTTAGTAGAGAATAATGAAGGAAGTTTAAGTGGGGTCAACCTCACCTCCCTGAATGCTTCAATTAAAAGCACTATAGTTGATAGAAACCCCAGGTTCTTGTCACACCACCAATAGCCGGCAGAGTGCCTAGACAGTGATTCTCAACCTTTCTAATGCTGCAACCACTCAGTACAGTTCCTCATGTTGCAGTGATCCCAAACCAAAAAATAATTCTGGTGGCTACTTCAAAACTGTAATTCCAAATAAATAATATCTTCCGATGGCTTTAGGCAACCCCTGTGTTTTGGTTGTTCAACCCCCGCTGGGTCGTGACCCACAGGTTGAGAACTGCTGGCCTAGAAGCTCTGGCTTTGGGATTCTGATTGTGCCTACCTGTAACTGCTACTGTCTATTAATATTTTGCTATTTTTTTTTTCCCCACCGTTAATTCTAGTGACTTTTGAAAAGGTAGATGCATTGGTTGAGGAAGTAACCAAGGCTCAGAGGAGCTAGGTAACTTGTCCATGGTCACGCAGCCGATCACCTGAGGACTCAGATTTACTTGGCTAGCAGGAAACAAAATCCCATGTTTTATCCCATTTTCTGTTTTTGCCTCTCAGGGAGCTGTAGAGTAGGATCCAGAAAGACTATCCATCCTGTTTGCTGCCCAGTCTCTTGTTTCCTTGCCTCTGAGGCAAACATAAGACACATCTGTGTCCTATGGATTCAGTGAATGATGAAAAATAATGAAGAGCTTGCAACTTAAGAAGCTGGGCACAAACACTGATAAAATATTGAGCTGTACCCCAACCCCAGCACGGGCATTCTTTTTTAACCTCAATTTATTTATTTATTTTTATTACTACTTTTAATAAGAAATTACAATGTGACAGTTTCAAAACATGTTAGTAGAACATTCACAATAATGGATACAATGCGTATTGTTGTCCTCATTATAGTTCTATAGGACACAGGGTGTAGACACAATACATTTTCTAATGGTTATCGGTACAATAGCTTTCTTCTGTTTGATCTAATAGTTGTATACATAGCCAAACATTCCATAATTGCAGTGTGCTGCTGGCAAAACTGGCAGTGTTGGGAGCTGTTGATTAGAGCCTTTTGCAGCTCAGCATACTAAACTAATGCTTAAGTTTCATGCATCATGTTTAAGTTTTTCTGCTGAGTGGTCAAGGGCAAGTTAAAGCAAGACCTGTATAACAAAACATGTATTTTTTGTACCTCTGAAGGTCAGTCAAACCCCTCAGGATTTACTTTGGAACGATGTACAGTGCTTTGTAGAACTGTTGTCAGTGTCAGCCGTCTGGATGAGTCACGGCCATTGCTTAACCACTGGCATTCTTTTGAGCCCAAGTCTTGGAGGTGAGTGGGAGTGTGTGTTACCACCAAGGCACTGTTGGTGGACTGCGGGCCCCATGAAAACAGCTCAGGGAACAGAAATGGATCTGATGCAGCTGTCATACTGGTTAAAGAAAAGGTCAAGAAACAGTGGCATGTTACTTGCCACGGTTACATAACTAGCAGAAGTGGAACCGCTGGCTGTGTACATGGCCAGGTTTGAGGCAAACTCTAGGAGCCCCTTTATCAGTAGAGAAATCCTGGCAGCCACCGGGGCACCACAGGGCACCAGCCTTCTTCTGGGCCAACTCGGTCCTCAACCTTCACCCCTGCAGCTTTACGTTTCCTTGACTGTGGTCCAGAAAGTGTGATGAGACCATTAAACCTAATAAATCTGCAGCTACTGACAGGCTTTTGGTAGAGACTAGGACAGGGGTTAAGGAAAGCCTAATCTGCATTTCCTTCTGACTATGCATTGCTTCTCAATGACTAGTAAGTTAAAAAGTAAGAAACAGCCTGCTTTATTTGCTATTGAAGACTTTTCTTAATAAAGGCTGCTCTCCCAGAACAGTATAAATTTCAGGGCGAACTAGCAGAGGAAGGAGATGTCATCCTGCTATCCTGCTACTTATTTATTTTCAGTACATGAGATTAAACGGAGGGCCCTGTGTGTGCTAGACAAGCACGCAACCACTTAGCTATGTCCGAGTCCTCTTTATTTCACTTTGAGACAGAAACTTACTGAGTTGCTTGGTCTGGCATCAAATTGTGTTCCTCCGGCTTCAGCCCCTCCAGAGGGTGGGATGGCATGGGTGGCCCACTGTGCCCAGCTATGCCTCTCCATGCCTCAGGACACTGGCATCTTCCAGAGAGGAGCATAGGGTTACAGCTCGGCTGAGTACTTGCCATGCTGGAGAAGGGGCGATACTCTGTGCCCTCTTCATTCCTATGCAGTGTTTTCCCTGCAACGGTGGAGCTGACAGAATTAATTAATGTTGTCATTATTTTGAGCGTGCGGCAGTGAGGGGTGGGGTGGCGAGCAGATGCAGCCTGCTTCCAATGAGCTGGTAAAAAGAACTGGAATTTGAGAACACTGACTCCCAAGAGCAGTGTGGCCAGCGAGCGGGTCCTGCTAGAGACCTAGACACAACACACGTAGATGATCTCATTCAATATGTCTGTTATTTAATTTTTCTAAACTATAAGTCATGCACGTAGAAATTAGGATAGGATGGACCAAATTACCTGGAACGTACAGGGTTTAGAAAGGCAATCTTCAGAACTTGGCTTATTTGAAAATGATAGTTAAGGCCCCAGGGCGTCCTAGGACATGCAAAAACCCCAAATAAAGAACCCCACAAAAACTAACTTTACTGTATACAGTGTAATATTGTAAGTTGGGACCAAGAAGTAGATATTGTAAGCCTTTGCAAAAATAACCAAATGTTGAAGAAATCCTTTTGGTCTTATAATTATCCACGTACTACTTACTAAACACACACACACACACACACACACACACACACACACACACACACACATGCACACACACACGGAGGCTCAGTCTGCAGTTTAGCTGGGAGTATTCGCCATACCCTGAAGTGAGGATCAACCAGAAAGCAGAGAAAGCGGAGGCGGGGCCCTGGGAGGCAGGGCCTCCAAGTGCTCTGTGCCCTGAGTGCTGAGCAGGGCCTCTGCCCACACTGTGCCACAAGCTCCTGCCACAACCTTTGTCTGTCCAGGTGGGCTTTGCACGTGGGCTTGCTTGCTGCCCGTGCCAAAGCATGGCTTATGCAACTTTTCCCTGAGATTTATTTTGCCCATTATGATAGAGATAGGAATGATTGTTTGTATTTATTTATTTTTATTGTTTTTTTTGTGGCCAGCTCAGCCAACCCCTGGGTGGAGCTGGCATGGCATGTGGTGCCATGAATGGAACTGTGGTCCCTGTACAGTTGCCTAAGCTTGCCTAAGCAGGTGCTTTAGACTGCTGAGCTATTGCACCGGCACAGGGTAGGTACGATTTTCAAAGAATTACTTTCACTCATTCTTAATTGCCCTTTTGAAATAGAAAGGCCAGAATGAGCTGAAGCCCTGGCAATAGTGTCTCGAATACATTACTCAGGCTCAGGAAGATCTGCCTTACCTCATGGCTTCTCAGCTGGATGTCTTTAGACAAGTCACTTAATTCTCTGTATCACAGATTTCCTGCATGCATCAGTTAGATTCTACATTCTCCTCTAGCTCTAAAAATCCTGACCCAGTGCCTGTAGGAGGTATTGTTTAGCTTGACAAAAATCCATCCTTCTGGACTTAATGGAGTTTTGCATCCTTGAAAAAAAAGCCAACACCAGGAAGAAAGAAGTTCCGGTCTTCATTACTTGGCAGTGTGAAGGACTTGTTAGGAAAGACAGTGTTATACATTTGAATTTTTCTGAATTCCCAAGACCACTGTTCTTTTGCTCTAATCTTTATTAAAGCTACAGATTCCTACAGAATCAATAATCTTAACCCAGTAATCTCCCTCCCAATCCCACAGAACCTTAAGAACTCACACATGAAGGTCTAGTTCCTCCCCGTATTTGCAGAGTCTCATTTCTCAAATCCACACAGCCCCACAGCCCACTTTCTCTCTCCTCTGCCTCGGGATCAACACTTTAATAGGAGCTACGGACATAAAATCATTTCTTCCTGTACCTCCCTAGGCTCAGCCTCCCCACAGCTCACTCTGTGATTACGAGTGAGTTGGTTAAAATCTGGAGCTACGAGTCAGTTAACATTGCATGGCCATTTATGTACTTCTACTTACTGATATTTTGCCTTCTATTCGGCCTGTGTGATTGATTGATACCTGAATCATCTCCTTTCCTGAGGCCTGCAGGGGAATCTTGTCTTCCCTGCCCAAAGTTGACTTTGTAGCCAACATTTCCACACTTTGATGTCTTTGCACCAACCTGGAATCTACGTGGTTGCACGTATTTGGCAAAATGAGAGGTGATCATAGATTTTATTTTATTTTTGCCTTTTTGAGACAGGGACTTGCTGTACAGTTCAGGCTGGCCTTCAGCTCAGTTTTGTAGCCCAGGCTGGTCTCGAACTCTCATTAATCCTCCTGCCTCAGCCTCCCGATTGCTGGGATTACAGGCGTGCGCCACCACACCCAGCTGATCATAGATTTTATTTTATTTTTTTTTTTTGTCTTTTTTTTGAGACAGGGTCTTGCTATGTAGTTGAGGCTGGCCTTGAGCTCGCTTTTGTAGCCCAGGCTGGTCTCGAACTCGCACCGATCCTCCTGCCTCAGCCTCCCGAGTGCTGGGATTACAGGCGTGAGCCACCACGCCCGGCTTGATCATAGATTTTAAAAAATGTAAATAGCTCATATGTTCCTGGAGTCTGGAGCATTTGTTCTTATTTATTTATTTATTTATTTATTTATTTATTTATTTTTCTTGTTTCAGAACATTTATTTATTTATTTATTATTTTTATGGCTGGCTCAGCCCGCCCTGAGAGCAGGGCCAGTGCAGCGTGTGGTGCCGGGGATCGAACCGCGGTCCCTGCAGCCGCCTAAGCTTTCCCAAGCAGGTGCCTTAGACCACTGAGCCATCCCACCGGGCCCCAGCATTTGTTCTTTTTCTTTTTTTTTTTGGCAGGCTCAGGCTGCTTGAGGGCAGGTCTGGTCAACTACATGGAGCTAGGGATTGAACCGTGGTCCCCTGTGCCTGACTGGGTTTGCCCAAGCGGGTACTTAAACAACTGAGCATTTGTTTCTAATGGCTATTATTTCTGAAAGCAGCTACTGTTGCAAATATGTAGCTCAGGGGCCGGAGTGATAGCTCAGCAGTTTAAGTGCCTGCCTGCTTGCCTGGCAAGTGCACAAACTTGGGTTCAATCCCCGGCACTGCATGGAATTTGGGTCCCACCCCGGGGTGCACAAACCAGGACACTGAAACGGGACATGGTGGTGCATGCCTGCAATCCCAGCAATGGGGAGGCTGAAACAGGAGGATCACTATGAGTCTAAGCTGCGTAGTGAGACCCTGTACCTCATACATAAAATTAAAAAAAAACAACAACAAAATATGCAGCTGAGGATAGCTCCACTTATTTATCACCACTTTCATGGAATATTCAGCTAAAGACAGCATGCTTTGGGCTTCTGATTAGGTTGCAGAGGTATAAATATCACAGGACTGTTATGCGTCTGCATACTGTGAACCAATGAAGTTCTTTCCTGACCCTTTAGTTTTAATATAAGCTTGTTTAGAGAGGAATATTATTTCTCACCACATTTCTGGGTTGCGTTATTTGAATACATGGTAGGTTTACATATCTAATAATACTTAGAAACCAGATCAAGCCCCCCCTTTCAGGACCTCGCTCTGCATACCGGTGGCCAGGCATGCTTGTTCTCAACTGGCCCCCGGGGAAGTGGGCTGGGGAGGAGCCAACGAGTCAGCCCGAAGTCAGCTCAGTGGCTTTTCCTGTCCAGGATCCGTCCCACTTCACAGTCTAGCAAGCTCTCCTTTAATAATGCACATGTTACGCTCCTCGGCTGGATTTCAGCATCTAAAAAATATAATGGTTTGCATACTGTGCAGCGATTTGTAAAATGTGAATGCCTACAAAAGCCGTGGTTACCCAGCATAACATTATCTTATTTTTAGTTACACAACCAGTAAAACAGCTGGAGGTCTAAAATCATGGCCTAGCACTAAATGCATTACTACATTTTATCCATGTAGTCAGGGCCTGTCCTTTAGCTAGGCAATGGGAGAAAAGTGGAGTGATTGCTGGCAAATTAGCACGTCCAATTTTAATAGAGAAGCAAGGCCTACATAAAAACACTGGCATTAGAATCTGTGCCAGTTAGATATGGTACAGCATCTAACGTGCAATGAAACCACACTCGTATATGACTGCATTTGATAAGCAAATGAACCCATATTCATTAGTCAAGAGATAATACCTACCTCACTTGACTAAAGAAGTTACTAGCAGAATATTTCACTTTATAGCTTCTTCACATAGTTAATAGAGTCATCTCGGCAATGATAGCAAAATATAATTGGCAGTTAGAGAGCTGTGCCTGTTTTTGTTTTCTCTGTAAAATCATGCAGTAGTCTGTAACATGCCATCCTCATTATCTTTTTTTTTTTTTTTTTTTTTTTTTTCACCCTTGTTATCTTTAAGACCAACATTTGCAGCATGGTCAGTTACTGTCATACAGCAGACCCAGAAAACATTACATACTGTCATATGACATTGTTGACATTGACTTATCTTGACCGCAAAAGTGGCAATTTCATACAGTCAGATCCAAGATGTTTTATCGAAACGCACACACACATAAGCTCGTGTTTGTAGCTGATACATGTATTTGTTAGGAAAATTGTGAATTCTGAAAGTAAATATTCCCCGTATTTATTCATTGTGTATAGTTGTATCTGGGAGTTGCCCTCGGGAGGAATGAAGTATAAATTGTGTCTGGAGTGCCTCCTGAAAGCCCATATGTTAAAGGCTTGATCCCAGCTTGATAGTACTCCGAGCTTGTGGGTCATAGTGGGAGGTCTTAGAGCACCGAGGGTGTGGCCTCAGAGGGGAGGGTGAGACCTTGATCGGTTATCTCTCCGTTTCATATCCTAGCCATGAGGTGATTGGCTTTGTTCTATTTCAAGCTTTCCCCCATGATGCTCTTCTTCACTACAGGTCCCAAAGCAACGAAGACAATAGACCATGCGTGGAAACTTCAAAAAGCTTTACTCTTCATAGCTTGATGATTTGAGGCATTATACTGATGGAATGCTTACTATCAGAGTGGTTAAACTTTCCTATCTATTATATCTGCCAGTTATAATACAATAAATACAGCCCCAATCTACAATGATTTGAGTTTCACTGTAGTGTGAAAGTGAAAGCCTTCCATAGAAATTATAGTACTTTAATTGAAGTTCTTTCTCAAGCTGCTGTGTAAGGCCTGACCATTTCTCCTCATGGTGGGCAGGAACCTGCACTTATAAGACAGCTCACATTCCTTACAGTCCAGTTACTCTCCTGATGTTCAAATTGATTACAAATCTTTACAGCAATTTTTATTAAATGAAACATTATTAGCTGGACGTGGTGGCTCACGCCTGTAATCCCAGCACTTGGGAGGCTGAGGCAGGAGGAT
>PVJA010055917.1:0-10987 GCA_004027025.1 Myocastor coypus
TTGCTTATAAGCAAGTCTAACCCCCAATATATTCTTTAGGATATTGCCCAAATAGCACAGAAGTATGTGTATCCATGCCCTCCTTGAATAATAGATTATGAACCAAACAGTACAGAAAAATGTTCCAGAGCTTATATGTAACAGCAACAATCAGAAAAAACCTAAATTCCTATCAAATGAAATCTGACTTTAAAGTATAATGTAGGTATGCAATGTATATTTAAAAATGAGAACACACAAAAATGAGAACACACAAGGTTGCCTCCAGAGAGAGAAAATGGGTACATGTGTTCTGTCTTTAAAGACTTTTTGAATTTTAGTTGCTACTCAAATTGTACTACCACCAGGTGTAGCGGCCCAAGCCTATAATCCCAGCACTAGGGAGGCTGAGAATCACCATGAGTTCAAGGCCAGCCTGGGCTACAGAGTGAGTTCAAGACCAGCTTGGATGACACAGTGAGGCACTGTCTCAAAAACAAAACAAAAAAATGCACTACCTATTTTTTAAAAAAATAAAACTTTGAAACAAGCAGGAAAGATTCCCTCCCTCATTTATCACATCATGCCTTTTAAAGTATTGGAAGTACATTTCATATAACCTAATGTTAAATCCACCCATTAAGTAGAGATTTTGTTCGTATTGTTCACCCTGTACCACTCAGCATCGGAACAGAATCTAACAGTTCATAGCCACTCATTATTTGTTTAATAAGCCTAAATAGAATTTACCAACCTAACTCCTAAACGTGTCCTTCATTATTCTGTTTGGTGGTCTACTTCAATGTGTTCGTTAAAACCTAGTGTTTATACCTATCTTTGGAGTTTTCATATTTATTATAATTACCTGCTGGTGTGTTGGGACAACTCAGAGACAGTCATGCACTTAAAGGCACTGACTTAAGAAACGAGCAAACAGCTAGTGTTTAATAAAGACCTCTCTCCATCCGAGAACCCCAAGTAAGGCACTGCTCAAATAGAGCTCAGTAACCCTGGGGCGCAAGGGCGAGCGATACACCCGAAAAGTCGCCGCTTCAAGCCCTTGGCAGCGCCTAACCCAACCAAGGCGGCAAATCCCGCCTCCACCTCCAAGAGAATGGCATGGCGCAGATACAACAGGCTCCCCAACACTAACGCACCACGGTCCACAGATTACACCGCAGCCTGGACCGGGGGGCTCTCAGCCTCTCGTGGGCCATGCAGAAAAATACGAAAGAGGCCGACAAGCGGAAGTGGAGATTAGCAGCCCATCGTGCAGGCCACGAAAAGGTGCCACAAATCTCCTCCTCGTCTCAGACCAAGTTCTCACCACGCTGTTTCTCCCTGCTTCGTTGGCCTCTCCAGTCTGGCCCCAGAAAGCTGTGGGGACTGCAGGAACTGCAGCTCACTAGGGCGCGGCCATGTTGGCGACAGCTGAACTACACTTCCCATAAGTCTAAGGGGCGACGAGCGGCGCTCCCACAATGCCCCTCGTCTCCCAACGCTTTGCGTTGACGTTTTGGCGGTCAAGGGCCTTTGTTAATCCTGCTTGACAGGAGTAAAACTTAAGTAGTCGTTTTTTTGGGTGAATAGTAATGGTTAGGAGTACAGTTTATTTGTACTAGTCTCTCCGAAAATGGACAAGGTCAAACAGGTTATGTTTTTGTGGTTTATAAATAATATTCTAGCGCCGTGGCACAAGTGCCTGTGTGGCAAGTGCAAGGTCGTGAGTTTAAACCCCGGTCCCGCGAATGAATGAATGAATGAATGAATGAATGAATGAATGAATGAATGAATGAATGAATGAATGAATGAGTGAGTGAGTGAGTGAGTGAGTGAGTGAGTGAATGAATGAA
Organism: Myocastor coypus; assembly: GCA_004027025.1. NCBI lineage: Eukaryota > Metazoa > Chordata > Mammalia > Rodentia > Myocastoridae > Myocastor > Myocastor coypus. Next base: position 1,833 of record PVJA010055917.1, read on the forward strand.
TGAATGATGAATGATGAATGATGAATGATGAATGATGAATGATGAATGATGAATGAATGAATTCTTCCCACCTGGAAATCTTTTGTAGCAGGTCCTGAATCCTAAGGCATAAGAGAGGGGACCTTGTTTTCTGAAAGATGCTATCTTAGGAGGAGCAGGGAAGGAAGTGTCCTCTAACTACAGTATTAACTGTATTAGCTGGAACACAACAGTGACCAAAGAAACGAAAAACAATTTGGTAACAAAAGGAGATGGTGGAACTTGATAATTGCTTCTGCTCTAATGTAATATACATCATCCTCCCTGTGCTGGATTATGAGGTCTCTGACTCTATGGAAGGAAATGGGGTGCAGGTGCCCTATAGTGTTGATACCGGTATCGCTATGGGGATCCCCCCAATGCAACGGACTATCAGGAAAAGTTAATGTTGGCTGATCAGAGAAAGTAACACTGATAGAATATTCATGAGTAGGGGAATCATTTGTGCTGGGAATAGCTTAGAAGAAGGAGAAGATACAGATTGAGGCTGGTAGACAGCCACTGCAATTGTCCAGGGAAGAAAGGATGAAACCAAAAAAGAATAGCATCAGTGAAGAGACAAGGAAAAGCTGTAGAGATAAAATCAATAGACTTCATAAACTACTTGATTATGTATGTTGACCCTACCTCCTGGCTTTTTGATGCTTTTTTTTTGTCTTTTTGAGACAGGGTCTCGCTATGCAGTTCAGGCTGGTCTTGAGCTCACTTTTGTAGCCCAGGCTGGTCTCGAACTCACATCGATCCTCCTGCCTCAGCCTCCCGAGTGCTGGGATTACAGGCGTGCGCCACCATGCCCGGCTTTTGATGCTTTCAAAGAACATATCCCAGCAGTGATGGAAATGTTTCACAACCTGAGCTGTCCAGTGTGATAAGCCCATGGTGGCGAACCTACCGCATGCATGTTACTTGTTATCCTTTTAAGACAAAAGTTGTTAATGTATGCAGTTTGTTTCTTTGTTTCTTTGCTTGTTTGTGGGATTGGGATTTGAACTCATGACCTTGCGCTTGCCAGGCAGGCACTTGTGCCACAGAGCTCTCTCCCTAGCCCCTGGATTGCACTTTGAGCATTCTTCTCTAGAACATTTTCCATCACCGTCTATAGGGGTTCTCAACCTGTGGGTCGCGACCCGGGCAGGGGTCGAACAACCAAAACACAGGGGTCGCCTAAAGCCATCGGAAATCATAACTGTAGCAAAATTACAGTTTTGAAGTAGCCACCAAAATTGCCTGTGTGACTACAAGGTTGGCAAGATTTTCCGGTAAAGGACAAAATAATAAATGTTCTCATCCCTATGGCCACATTTTCTTTTCTATAACAAATTTTTTTAAAATGTAAAAGCTTGCCTTTGCTTTCCCTACTAATGTTGGCAGGACTTGCCTAATGCAGTGTCATCTGCCAGCCCCTGCACCCTTTTTCTCAGCTCCGTAATTAAGAGCACAATCTTAAAGTTAAGCTGCCATTGGACCCACCATGGAGGATACTTACTGTGCAGAGTGACATAATACAAATAAATTTAATCAGATTAGCCAACACTACATTTAAAACTCTGAAAAGTACAGTTAGAGAAATTAGGGTAAGATGAATACACCACTTAGAAATGGCTTTAGTTGCCAGTAACAGAAAGCTGGGCTAATTAAAGAATAACTTTTCCTGAAATGATAAGCCAGCCAGATACAAGCAATCAGTGGCATTTTTTTCTGCTGCTCCATAGCATCATATGGAATCCAGCCACTTTCTAGTTTGCTGCCTCACTATCATTGGTACCATGACTTTATCCTTACTCTTAATGTCTCTTGGTCACAGTGTAGCTGCTATAACTCTATGCCTGGTCCCCACATCAGCATCTCCTGCTGGAAATGAACAGTACAGTCTCCATCTTTCTATCCAGAAGATAAATCTCTCATTGGACTTTTCCTTTTTTTTTTTTTTTTAAGTGTCCATTGGTAGACAGAATGATGGACCAGTGGACATCAACTCTAATCTCTGTAATTCATGAATATGCAAATACAATTAATTTTGAAGATTTTAGACTAACCCAGATTATCCAATGATCTAGTCTTACAGGAGAGCTTATTGTAAGTAGAGCATTTACTCTAGCTGGAGTGAGAGATGGTGCAGAAATAGAATGACTCCAAGTGTGAAGGATTTAACATTCTGCTGAAATGTACGAGTTCCTGTGCAAAGACTGCAAAAATCCCTTTAGTCACCCAGATTATAGCCAATAAGAAAGGAGGACCCCATCCTACAACCAGAAGAAATTAGCTTTCGCCAACAACATAAATAAGCTTGTGAGCAGACCCTTCCCAGATCATCTTGATAAGAACCTAACCAGTTACCATCTTGATTTGTCTCTGGAACCACAACAAAGAAACCAGGAAAAATGCGCTTAACTTCTAATAAATTTGTGGTAATTTGTTATAGCAGCAATGAAAACTTCCTATATGTGCTTGCCCCGGACCAGCCACTAGGTGCAATGAGTAGAATCATCACGATGATTTGCTCTGTGGGGCTAGGATGAGGCTTCTCCTCGCTGAGATAAAGGACTTTCATTCTCAAAAGACCTGTACCGTCAGTGGACTGGAGAAGTGTAGAGGGGAGGAATTTTCAGTTTGTTTCTGAGCAGTTCTAACCTGAGAGATGGGAAGAAAAGCTAGAAATCAATGCCAGGAGAAGAATCAAAAGTAAGCTATAAAAAAACAAGTTCAACATTAACATTTCTCAAGTGATTGTTAATTAGTTGCTGGTGATTACAGGAGGAGTCTCCTCTGCTCACCTCTCACCCACGCGATGGAAGTTCTACTTTAGCTATAGCACTGCAGACAGTATTGCAACCTCGATTTTTAGTAGTTCTGTTAGCAAGAAAAAAGACATTTATTGGGCAGACAACTAACAGTGTGCTCCCTATGGGAGACGAGCCATGATTTCTGGCCATATTATCAATATGCAGCCCGAGAAATGAGCGCTGTTCCAGTGAGCACCCTACCGGAAGGCAGAATCCTGATGGCTGTTGGAATCTACTCCCAATCATTCTAAACAGAAGAGAAAAAAAGAATTGAAAATGGCCCTTGAAATTTGTTACATGTTGACTGGGCTCCAAACTGTGATACTACTTTACTGCAGTTTCAAATTCAATTTAAAAAGTATTAAATACTGACCTACCTCCTATACTTATAAGGTTCCTAATATCCCTCCTCCCAGCTCTTGTCTCCCCCGTTTGCTCCTGTCTGCCTTCTGGTTTTTATTCTACTTGTCCCTGGAGGCAAGCGCCCCACTGCTTTGTCCTCCTATTTATGGTTAAAAAAAAAAAGAAAAGCCTTCTGTACTTCAGTCTCTCCTCTTTATGTATTCTTCTGCCACTTATTTTATCCCTCCTGGATAAATGACAAATTTGCATCAAATTTTCATTTCCAAACTCTTCTTCCAGGATTGCTGGCTGCTTGAAGTTCCAGCAAGAATGAATTATGTAAAACCATTTGATGTTCACTGTGACATTTCGGGGCTGAATGCATTATTCATGTTTTGGTAATAAAAATGCAATGAAAAGTTTGCAGTCTTATAAGTCATATGGTGAAAGTATTCCCTGTGCAGTAATTAAAGGTGAAAAGTAACTTCCACCCCCTAGTCAAAAAGAGACAGAAACAAAAAGAGCCAGATTTTAATTTGTAATATGGAACATGCAGCCATGGTTTTGGTCAGTTGCAAAATATAACAGTTTAGCTATGAGCCTCCCACAGTTGTTTACTTATTCTTAAAGAAGAAGACTTGTTTTCAGAATATTTTTTTCTGCAACATATTTTCAAGTAGAAGAAGATAAAGAAATAGTAAACACTTTGCACTGCAACATCTTTTTTTTTTTTTCTTTATTTTGGTGGGACTGGGGTTCAAACTCACAACCTTGCACTTGCCAGGCAAGCACTTGTCCCACGGAGCTATGTCCCTGGCCCCTTGCACTGCAACATCTTTGAAGTGGCTACAGGAATGTGATTTGTGGATTTAAAAAGGTATATGATAAAACAATCATTTAGAAATATTTTCCTTAATTCTATAAGACTTCCCCCTCCCCAGGGATCAAACTCAGGACCTTGCATTTGCCAGGCAGGCACTTGTGCCTGGAGCTACCTCCCTGGCTCAAGAAAACTATTCACCAGCCAGATAGCTTAGCCTATTAAAGCATCTGTTTAGGCAGATGCAGGGACTGGGTTCAACCCCCAGCTTGCTGTGCCAGCCCCACCGCCAGTTCCCTCTGAGACAGCAATTGAGACTGGGTATGGTGGCACACACCTATAATCCTAACACTTGGGAGGCTGAAAACAGGACGATCACTGCCAGTCTGATCAGTGTAGTGGGACCCTTTAGACCCTGTACTAAATATATATTAAAACATAAAATTAAAAATAATTAAAATGTCTTGGTATTTTGATGGCTTCATATTGTCATTAATCTCTCAAAAACCAAAGATTGCTCACAGAGGACAAGCTACAGCATTAATTATACTGGATATAATTTGTATTTCTCACAGGCTTTGTGATCATTTTTAATTTGGGAAGTAGACCCCTTGTCACAACTGATTAGGTGGTTTTAACTTTTCTTTATGATGCAATTATCAGGAGCAGTAGATTTGCCATCTTCTATTGGTTCCTCAGGGTTAAACAGAGTCTTGTAACCTGTTTCTCCATGTTGGAAATGTAACTTTCAGGTTAATCTGAAAATCTATCTGCCGGATACAAAATCGCGTCTCCTTGAAGCACAGGTGAGAGGTCCCTGGCCTCTTCATGCTCAGTCACACATGTTTTCTTCTGCAGGAGCCTGTGTGTTCCCTGCTCGTGGGCACGTGGGGCCATGAGGCCCTGGGCGTTGGTGACTCGCCAACAGGAATTCATGACCAACTAGATGCAATGAGTCACTAAAAAACAAGCACTAGTGATGATTCTCCAAACCCCAATGGGCTAAAATATGCAAAAATCTCTGGGGCTGGGGTCCAGTAAGTCGCTTGTTTAACAGAAATCCTACTGTACATTGCTACATTGGAGATAAAAACTGTTTATTATTTGTCTGTACAGAACTTAAGAATCACCCCAAGAATGACAAGCTGGATGATTTCCAATATATTTGCTATTTTTTATTTTAGGTGAGGCATTTAATTTTATGAAGTGCAAAGGACAAGCCAAATGACATAAACTGAGAAAATGAAATTACTAAACGCCCCATGAAATTACATCTCAAAATAATTCTAAGTATTGATATCACCATGCCCCATTTTGCAGATGTAGTAACTAAGACTTAAGCATATGTTAAGAGATTTCTGAAGAGTGACTTATATTCATTCTTGTTTTCACACGAATAAAAAGGTTCAACTTTATAAGTTAAAAAACATGTATCTTTTTGCTACATCCACCTTTTATTGAAGTATTAAGTGTGCACTAATACTAAATCCTTAAAAACCCTCTATAACTTCAGTTCTCCGGATTTCACAATTAAGATCTGAACTTTAAGGAGGGTAAATAAACCAGGCACGGCAGTGCACATCTGTAATCCCAGAATCTGGGAAGCCAGAGGTAGAAAGATTGCAAATTTGAGGTCAGACTGCATTTTAGTGTCTCATTAAAAAAGGTGGGGGTGCCTATCCGGGCATGGTGGTGCACATTTGTAATATCAGCATTCAGGATGCTGAGGCAAGAGGACTGTTGAGTTCAAGCCTGGCCTGAACTACATAGCAAGACCTGTCTCAAAAAAGGAAGGAGTGGGCTAAGCAACTATTCCAAGGTTACAGCTAGTGATAAGACCTTACAGAGAAGATAACGCCCTTTTTTTTATTGAAGTATACCTAAGCGTAATGAGACAAATCCATGACCAAGATGAAAAATGTCTTCTTTAAGTGGATACACTTCTTACACACATGCAAGAGTAGTGTGTACTGCTGCACGATTTTTGGTCCGGCGCCGAAAGAAACGACAAGAAGACCCGATGAATGTAGTTTCAGAGGACTCACCGAGATTTCTCTTCCTCAGTGAGCCCAGAGCCTCCGAAGGCTCTTCTTTTTATTTAGCATTTTAAAAATGTCTAAAGAATATACGTCACTACTTTAATAGACACAGCATATTCCAGACATGTCCAGGCACATAGCTCATGCTTATGCTAACCAATAATACTTTAAGCAGGGGAGGAGGCAACCGCTGGTGTCACGTAGCAGATAAACAAGGAACAGGGCATCCATGGGAAGAGCTGCCATCCACAACCTTGAGCCCCAGATTTCCAGGAATCTCAGGCAACAGAAGGCAGCCCTCCCCGGGCTCTGTCTATAATTCAAGGACAGTGTACCCACAGGCGGAGCTCCCCGCTGAAGCTTCAGGCCTCAGCTTTCCGAGACTCCCGAGCAACAGAAGGCAGGCCTCCCTGGGTTTATAATTTACTACTTCTAGGGACACCAACTGGTCTTCAATCGTATCTTTATATCACTACAGTATACTATATAACTTGCAAAGCATTCAATACAGATGGAGCCTACAGAATCTTAATTGAAAGTTTATTGCTATAGTACATTATTTCTAAATAAGCAAACTGTATTAGCTGTCTTTATTTTCTTGTCCTAGTGTACAAAGTTAGAAATAAGACCACAAATCCTTATTTTGTCTCTTTTTTTTTTTTTTCAGTACCAGGGATCAAACTCAGGACGTTGTGCTTGTCAAGCAGGTGTATAAGTCCCTGAGCAATATCCCTAACCCTTCGTCACCATTTTAAGATAGGTTTTAGGGAACCATGCGATCAATAAAAAGTTCACCAGATCCAGAATTTACTTTCTAACATCTCTAGGAGTCTATTGACATTACTACAGTGCTCTCATAAGCCTTAACACAATTCTATTTGGAGTGTGGATAGTGGCACACTCCAAAGTCATAAATTGAAACTCAATCCCTATTAGTTTAAGAAATTATGGCTTTAGGGAAGTAATGACATCAGAAGTCTATGATAACACCCTTATAAAAGAGGGAGGAGGGTTTATGCTTGCCCTCCCATTACAGGAGGACATTACTAGACAGGTGCCATCTACGAAGGGCATACTTTCACCAGACCCTGGATCTGCTGGTGCTTGATCCTGGACTTCCGAGCTCCCAGAACTGTCAAAAATTAGGTTTCCGTTGCTCAGACTAGGTGATATATAAGGCATTATAACCATGGAAATGGATTAAAGCACATCCCAAACTGGAAATAGATAACTTTTAAGAATTATTTGAAACCAAGTTCAGCGAGGGTCGGTGATGTAATCTTACATGAACACATGTTCCTGCCTGTCACTATCTCTGGGATTCGTGAGTCTCTCTGGCTTGTATCTCCTGTCATCTTCTGGTCCACAAAGTCCTCCGTAGTTTTAAGCGTATTTTCAGTCCATGAATATATATAAAAAATTATTTTTAATGTATTTGGTACAGGGTCTCACTGTGCAGCTTGGATTCATAGTGATCCTCCCCCAACCCCCAGCGCTGGGATTATAGGTGTGTGTCACCATGCTCAGTCTCAGCACGCTCAGTGTGCCTGAGTTTGGGGCCAGCGAGGCATGGGGGGGCATGGAGATGGAAACTCCTCCTCTATGCTTGCTAAGCAGGCTCTTGGCCTGCTGAGCTGTCTTGCCAGCCCTATGAATGTAAGTCTTGTGGCCACAGTATTGATTGGTGCTTCTCTTAACTCAGAGAGATTGTGGGGAAGTGAGGTGGCTGGACAAAACCTGGCTGAGACTGCCAAATGTGTTACACGGACTGTCAAACCCTGAGAAAAACCCTCAATTCCTAACCATGTTCCTTTCACGTGTAGCTGGCGCCTACGACCAGGAGGTGGCAGCAGTGAGAGCAGGACCATCTAGAGAAAAGGAATGTTGGGACAAATAACAACATTGAAATCAAACAATACAAAACAAAAAGACCAATACCAACATTGAGCCGACATCAGGCTCCTGTCACAGAGCTCTGGAATCTCCAAGGTGCTGGCTGTTAAGGAGGCCTTTGGAAGCTGCCACGTCCCTTGTAACCCCAGGCTTCTGCTGCTGAGGGTCCAGAAGGGGAGTCAGTACCAAACACCAAGGGGTGAGGCATTTTAAGCCCATGTTACTAAGCCACTGTAATAAAGGACCTCTCAAATCCTAGCCCATTTATACCAGGGAAAGTCACCTATGTACATTATTGCTATAGTTTGAACCAAAATGTTCCTAAAAAGATTCAGGTTTTGAGAGGTGGTCATTTTGAAAGATGATCCGAGCACAGGGGTGCTGTAATCATAACTGATGTGTCCATAGCTGGAAGTCCTATCACGTGTTTTGGGGAACTCCGCTTCTCGGGCTGTATTTGGTATCTCTGAGACCAGGGTTTGACCCCTAGTCCCACACCTCATGCCAGCCCCACCCCCACTGCACACTAAGCCTGTGACCTAGTCCTGGCATGGTGGCACACATCTGTAATCCTAGTACTGGGGAGGGTGAAAACCAGAAGATCACTACAAGTCTGAGCTGCATAGTGGGGCCCTGTGCCAAATAAATAAATAAATGAGAGAAAATAAAGGAAGGGCGAGATAAAAAGGCAACTGATATATGGTTTTCCCAATAGCTTCAAGAAGTGGTTATGGTAGGGAATAAGACTTAATACTACAAGGAAGGTGGGATTCTACAAGAAAATCTTCACATCTAGTACTACACCACCTTGTCCTGATTATGATGGTTTATGAAGCAAGGTTTGGTGTCAAGGTTAACTAGATCTGTCCTTTGCTCTGCTACATAGGTCTACTGCACAAACAGCGATTGCAGCCATAGGCACCTAGGGACCCTGAAGGTGGAGAAATGGGGCCAAACCGCGCTAACGAAGGAAGAGCTGAGAATCTGTCTTTGGAGTTCTAAACAAGAACACTGAGATTTGAGGCACCTCTTATGTCTCCTAAGGGGAACTATGCTTCCTAAGGGAAAAGCATCATTTCTGTTGGCCAGATTCTTTGGGCGTTGTGAGCAGGGTTCAAACCAACATGTATTTATTTATTGTTATTCACCGATACCCAAGAGCAGGATGAAATGAAAAACAGCCACCTGTCCTTTCTCCATGACAGGAAACAGTGGCTAGCATGCGACACACCGCAGAGC
>PVJA010055918.1:0-10978 GCA_004027025.1 Myocastor coypus
CCCGAGGGCAGGGCTGGCGCAGCATGTGGTGCCGGGGATCGAACCGCGGTCCCTGAAGCCGCCCAAGCCTTCCCAAACAGGCGCTCTAGGCCACTGAGCCATCCCACCAGGCCCCATGCTTCAGAACCTTTATTTGTTTATTCACTTATTTTTATGGCCGGCTCAGCCCACCCCAAGGGCAGGGCTGGCGCAGCATGTGGTGCCGGGGATCGAACCGCAGTCCTTCAAGCCGCCCAAGCTTTCCCAAGCAGGGGCTTTAGACCACTGTGCCATCCCGCCGGGCCCTGAATCACAAATTTTTTATTTCTAAAATTAGGGCAAGCCAGGCGTGGTGGCTCACGCCTGTAATCCCAGCACTTGGGAGGCTGAGGCAGGAGGATTGGTGCGAGTTCGAGATCAGCCTGGGCTACAAAAGTGAGCTCAAGGCCAGCCTCAACTCCATAGTGAGACCCTGTCTCAAAAAGACAAATAAATAAATAAATTAATTAATTAATTAATTAATAAAATAAAATTAGGGTAATAATCTTTATATACATTCTGAAATTTTACAAATGAACCCTAATGTGCACAAAGTCCTTTCTAAACCATAAAAGCATAATCCTGACTCAAATGAAAGTTTTTCTTCTCAAGTGTATGGTATACATAAGAGCTTATGGGCTCCCATACATTAATACAATTTGTAGATGTATTTCTGTCTCCACCATACTATAGCACCCTGTAAGATCATTCAGTGTTGTGTCTTCATAATGTGTTACATCTTGGTGCTTTTTAATTTTTTGCCACATGGGTTCCTGAATATTTATGGAATTGAACCCATGCTAGAGGTCACTTATCCTTTGTATTGCTGATGTTTGTGATGTGCATATCGGAAAACCACCCAACTCACAGACAGGTAAGTCTGGGTAGCCATGGATGGGGCAGTGTGCAGGGCTTTTCAGGGGCAGCACATCTGATGGTTGGTTTGTTTGGCTTTCTGCTTAGAATTCTCTCCCTCCTTTAAAAAATCCCCCAGGCATCTTGCATGACTAAACATGATGTTAAAGAGCAATTAACATCAGAACAAAATTACTCGCATTAGAATCAACAAAGAAATCCAAAGAGCAGAGTGATTGGCTTAAGCGCCTGCAGCGGCTTAGCTGCTGCGCTGAGGGCAATTAGTAACGAAAGCGTCTTTATCCTTCCTGTTCGCTTTCTTCCTCTGTGAACAGTAGCCTGTAAGGAGGGGAGGTCAGTGGTCCTCTCACAGGCCAAGGTGTCCGGGCTGTCCGTGCGCCAAGTGCCCGCCCGTCACCTCCAGGTCCCCAACAGCTGTGCAGGCGAGTGCTTGGGAGCTTGTCACCTAGGCTGCAAAAATGTCATCGCAGGCAGCAGGATCCATCGTTGAGGCAGCTGCATCTTAAAAGCATGGTACATTAACTACCAGAGCCCTGCAAAATTCCCTTGGAAAAATATATTACTGCCTCATTAAAACTACATTACTTTATCATGATTTACAGTGAGAGGGACAGGAAATGAATTATTAATTTCTTATTAACACAAAAGAAGTCCATCATCCTGAGTTACAGACTGCAGTGTGAGGCATCGATCACCGGCTTCAGAAAGGGAGGCTGTGAAGACACTCCGGATGCGAGTGCCGCAGCCAGCCGGGAATGGCTGGAGCTTCCTGGGGCTTGTGTCTGCAGGAGGCCGAGCTTCTGGGCGGTCACAAGGAATGAGACTTAGCTGCGCCGTTGTAAGAGACAAATCGTTGAGTGTGGGATCCAGCGTGTTTCTGCGGAAGGAAGCCCGTCGGATCTAGTCAGCGCGCCATGCCCAGGAGAAAGGCTTCCATGGCCCTTGGTGAGCCACGAGGAGCAGAGAAGCCCAAAGCGAGCTGCAGCTGCCGGCTGGGCACCGAGCTCAGCGCGCCTGGGCTGCGCGCTAGCAACCTGCTCCTCCAGATGAAGAGACCGAGGCTCAGCTGCACTGGGGTGATCCTGCCCTCCTGCGGCAGAACCTCTGCCCCACGCGGTGCCTGCCATCGCCGGCCCTGCTTTGGCTCTTCCGGCCGCGCCACGCAGCATTGATACTTAGTTGCTGCATTTAGCTCGTGTATCTGGAAGGAGAAGCGTAAAAGACAATTTTCCTTCAAGCATGATAAGGCTGTAACGTGGACGTGTGTCTCTGAGATCTCTTTCGAGAAGAGAGGCGCACATGCAGTAAACGTCGAAGCAGGTGGCATCTGAGGGCCAGCCGCGCTTGCTACCCAGGCCTCCAGGGGAGCCTGGACCACGGACGCAGCTTCCCGCCGCGGCTGCATGGCAGCAGTGGCCCGGAAGGCTGTCCAGGCAGGGCCGCTGCAGCTGCGCGCGCGAGGCTGTACCGGCCACGTGATCCCTGCCAAAACTACCACCCTCGCTGCTGCCAAACCAGACGGAGAGCGGCCTTCCGTGAAACCGCGGCCGTGGCGGTGCTCCAATAAAACCTCACTCACTGGCACCAGCAGGTGCAAGGAAGGGCAGGCTCGCAGCGGGCCTTCTGTCTCAGCCTCCCCAGCTGGGATTCCAGGCGCGTGCCTCCACGCGGGCGCAGGCGCGGGCGCAGGCGCAGGCTCTTGATCCACGTGGGCGAAAGCGCAGGGCTTGCTGAGCAGCAGGAGCTACATTCTGAGTTTTTAAGTACTGACCAGAAATATGTTAAGCTCTCTTTGTTTTGCCAGCTGGTTGCCATCTTGGCATTTTCTTTTTCTCTCGTGAAAGTTGAGATGAAATTTTAGTTGCGTGGGCTGGGCCGCACTGCTCTACAAGCTGAATTATCTTTTGGAAGAAAATTGAAGTCAAATGACTTAGGACCTTCCATAGGTATCAGTTTTGCTTTCTAATTATGTTTTGGTAGCCCTTGAGCACTCTGTTTGTTCAGTATTGGAGTCCTCTTAATTTCCTCCTGTTTCTAAAATGCATTTTATAAATGTCTCCCAGCACACAGGCTGGGCACAGAACTGCTTCCCTCTCCCCTGAACATTGCTGGATTTCCATGGGTAAAATTTTACCTCATAGATTTTTTTTTTTTTTTTTTTTTTTTTGTCTTTTTGAGACAGGGTCTCACTATGCAGTTCAGGTTGGCCTTGAGCTCACTTTTGTAGCCCAGGCTGGTTTCGAACTCACAGCGATCCTCCTGCCTCAGCCTCCCGAGTGCTGGGATTACAGGCATGCGCCACCACGCCCGGCTACCTCATAGATTTTTAAGGATTTGTATTAAAACCATCAGCACCCTGTCTGGAATTAATAGCAACAAGACTTGTCACCTCGGAGCCCCTGCACCCTCCCTAGTCACCCAGCTCTTCCTGGCTGTAGCCATGCTCATCCTGATAATTTGAGAATCAAAGATTTCTCTGTATGTATGTGTGTAAAACTGATTTTATTATAAAACAGAACTCATGTTGGCTTTATAAGGGAAATATAAGTCCTGTATGTGGAACAATACATACAGTTCTATACTTTAAAATAATTGACTATGCCTGTGGTAAAGTGCAGCAGCCCACAGATAAGTAGAAAGTATACGGCTATAGGAAATCCCCAAGAGGCCTGTGGTGGGCTAACCTGGAGTTTAAGTGGGAGCGCTAGCTGAACTGAGTCAGTGTGGTGCTGGGCGTAGAAGGCCCACCTGACGTCATTGCCAACAGCGTAGAAGGAAAATGGGCCGGAAGGCTGCTCGCTGCGGCTGACTCTGTGGGAGCAGCTCTGTTGGCCTGGCCTGTACGTGAACTGGGGTGGTCCTGTGGAGCAGGGGCGCAGGTCCTCACTGTCTCTGAGGGTGGCTGTGGCTCCCCCCGAGGGAGCTCTGCTCTTCCCTTTCAGGGTCGCTTCCTGGCTCCCTTGCAGACGCCTCAGCTTGCTGGCACAGGTCCTTGCCCTGCAGGTGCAGACTTTCTAGCTTCCACCAAGGCCTCGGGGCCTCCCGACTGCAGAACCCTGAGAGGCACTTGCGTGAGACCTTGCTGTGGGCCCTGTGCGTCCGGCTGGACTTGGGGGCACACAGCCTCGGGATCCAGGCCCTCGGTTGGACTTGTGGAGTCTCTGGCACACCAGCAAATCTCTTGCATTATTGTGGATTTGACTTTTCGGGTGAATGTTATAAGGTCCTCCTATACATGTGTGTTTTGTGTCCCATAGTAAATCTATTCCCTTGCCCGCCCAGACTATCATAAGGCCATAAGAGACTGCAAAGACACAAGCGCCTGAGGGTCTGGGGGAGGAACCACTCTGCATGAGAGCCTGATAGCAGGGTCCACACTTCCTCCCCAGTGCATTTGCTGCGTACTAAGGATGAAGGGCCAAGAGGATGGGTAGGAGACAGAGGCAGAAGAGAAGGCAGCGGACTCCAGTGCCCGCATGAAACTGAGGAGGTGGGCTTAGCTCAGATGTCCTGGCTGAGTGGACTCAGGGACAGGAGGTGCAAGGAGCAGAAACCAGTGCCTGGCTCCCAGTTGGCCGTTGCAATGACTGTAACCTAGATCAGAGGGTGGACTGAGCCCGCAAGAGGACTGCCTGCCTTCCAGCTCTGTGATGCTGAGCAGGTAGCAGTAAGTTTTGGGATCTGCAAAGAGCAAAACTCTTTCCCTTCTCCTCCCCCTCCGTTCCTTCCTTCCTCTTCCCTTCCTTCCGTGGAACACCCCAGCCTTCCTCAGTTCAGAGCCTTCCTTAGTCCTTGGGACAAGCCATACGTGGACAAACCACACAGCTTCTGTGACAGTGCCTCACAATGCGGGTGCCCCCGTGGCAGGTTAGGACAGAGGGGATGCAGGAGGTGTCATTGACGTGTAATATGTAAATGCTAAAAAGTTAAACCTATTTTCAAGTTTAAAATCTGAAAAGAAATGTGTGCTACAGGTTGTGGACGAGACCATGGAAACGTCTGAGGAGAGAACAGGGACCGCGAAGGAGCCGCTGGGCTGCGCTAGCAGGAACTGCGGTCAAAGTAGGCCATGAGCTTTGAGACTTACTGCGGTGGAAGGCACACTGCCTCAGGTGCCCTCAGAATCCTCCCCTCGCCCTGCGTGCTCGTCCCAGCACCCCGACCACTTCTGCCGCAGCTCCAGAGTGTTTTCTCCTGAGGGTCTTTTTAGGGTATAATAAATAATTCAGTAACCACTGCTGCCAGCTGGAATCCAATGGAAGGACAGGCTCATGAAAACACTACCCCAGGTCCCCACTCACCTTAGTCACTGGACCTGGCACTGCACGACTCTCAGCTCTTCTACAAAGCTGAAATGATCATGAGAAGGAAATGTTTTGAGTGGACTCTGGACACTGAGGAAGCCAGGGCAGCGCCACTGGAGATGCTGCACTGGGTAGAAACTCCCGGAAGTCCAGCTCTGTCTTCCTCGCGCTCCCTGCCCTCTGTCTGGGCTCTGGCATTCTGGGCTCATGCACCCCGTGTGCCAAGGACTCCTCAGTTCCAGCCTCCCTAGAACCTCTTCAGTCAGGATGAAGCAGCCTCCTTCTCTTCCCTGCTCAAAATCACCTTCAAAGGAAGTTTAAACTCTGTCTGGAGGCAGGAAATCCTGGAACACTGGCTCGTGAGTGTCACGAGGGTTTGCCCAGGTTGGGGTCCTGGGTTTGCCCCAGGAGTGGGGCAACTGCATACAAGGCTCCCATGGGCCACAGTTCGCATGGACCTCTGCAGACGCCTGAAGGCCGCCTCCCCATTCAGGCGGTGCCCTGGTCTGAGCCCTGCCTCGCTCTCCGGCCTCACCCCTAGCTCTCCTCTTGCAGCTTCTGCTCCCCACTGCCCCTCTCGCCCCACTTCCTTTTCTTCTCTGGAGTTTGGGAAAGTGAGGGATGTATCCAAGGTTCTACCCCAGCCTGCAGGGAGCAGCCGCATTCACCCGCTGGTGGCTGTGTGTCCCCAGGGAAGCTGCCTGCCCTCTCCGTGTGCTGAGCGCATCATTATAAATGAGTACGATAAAGATGTCTGCCTCGCGGGAGCTCAGATAATTAAATCAGTTGATGGAGTCAAAATGGGAGTGGATAGCCGGGCGTGGTGGTGCACGCCTGTAATCCCAGCACTTGGGAGGCTGAGGCAGGAGGATCAGTGCGAGTTCGAGACCAGCCTGGGCTACAAAAGTGAGCTCAAGGCCAGCCTGAGCTGCATAGCGAGACCCTGTCTCAAAAAGACAAAAAAAAAAAAAAAATGGGAGTGGAGCACTTAGAACAGTGCCAGGGGTATCATAACGACCAAATCCTTCTAGGCCCTGTGGTGTTCCTTTTGCTCATCCCACAGCTCCAGGATACCAGACACATGCACCATCACACATGCATGTGCGTACACACGCACACGCATGCAACCCTCCACATCCTTTTGGACTGTATATGTGCATATCTACAGATGACTCTCAACTTACCATAATTTTTTTTTTTTCTTGTTTCAGAACTTTTGTTTCTTTCTTTCTTTATTTTTATGGCCGGCTCAGCCTGCCCTGAGGGCAGGGATGGTGCAGCATGTGGTGCCGGGGGATCGAACCGCGGTCCTTGAAGCCACCTAAGCTTTCCTAAGCAGGCGCTTTAGACCACTGAGCCGTCCTGCTGGGCCCCAACTTATCATAATTTGATTTATTCTTTTTAAGCTTTCCGGTGGTGCAAAAGCCTTCATTCAGTAAAAATCAGATTTCAAATTTTAAATTTTGATCTAATGTGGAGATAAGAAATTAGCATCTGAAGAGGGGGAGAGCAATAAACAAAGCCCAGGGACAGCTGTGGTCTGTTACTTGGGAATCCTGGAAATCTGGGATTCAGAGAAGCAGATAACAGCTTCTCCTGATGGCTCCCTGTTGCTGCCCCGCTTGCTTGGGACGTTCACGGTAGTCTCCTCCCCTGCTTGGAATGTTTTCAATTAGCATTCGTGTGAACCTAGTGTTAAGCAAATGGTGGAGGTCAAGACTGTAGGCCTGCTTTACTAAAGCGATTATGCAGGTTCCTTGGTGCTAAATAAAACTGAGACGGTTCTGGAGCTTTGTGCTCGCTCTGAGAGAGTAATCTCAGTGAGTCCTCTGAAGCACAATTCATCGGGCCTTCTCGTCGTTTCTTTTGGCACCCACTCATAACATACAACAAGTGGTGCGAAACTTGGGGCACAGAAGACGACCAGGGGTGAGTTAAGAGAGGCCTGACCGACTGGGAAAAGTACGCCCAGAGTAGGCGAGACCACTGGCACTAGCTCAGAGTAATGGGGAACTCCGTCTCAGTAGAAAATGAGCATGTCGATCTTATTCAGACATTGCTCAAAGGAGCGGGGGTAAAAGTGAAACTTAAGTGTTTCAAGGAATTACTTTCCCTTATAAAAAAGGCACTGTTATTGGTTTCGGCCTAGGAGAAAGGCCACTTGAAACTTAAAAGTTTGGAAGCAAATTATGAGAACTCTGTCATGCTCGCCAAATGGGGAACCAGTTTCTCTTTATGTACGGTTTCTTTGTAGTTTAATTTCCTTAGATTTAGAACCATTGCAATGGGATTCAGAAGAGTCCAAGAAATATTTGAACAGGTCAGCTTCCGATGCTGATATTGCTAAACCTCAAGAGCAGCTTCTGCACAAATATAAATCTGCACATGAGAGCTTTTTAAGACCTCTACCTCCCTCACTCTCAAATGTAGATGCTAGCATAACAAAAAGGACAAAAACAGAGCAAGTGGGCTCTGTGGTGCATAATTATAAGGTTGTGGCCCCTCAAGACCCCTTACATGAAGGTGCTTCCCAGCATACCGAGTGTCGGTTCTTTAAATATTTCTGTGCTCTATAGTGGGGATGCATCTAACAAAATGCATCCTAAAAGGACATTTACGGCATTCCAAACCACCTCCTCAGAATCTGAGGATTTGGCGGATGTAGAACAAAAGGAAACTAAGAATGAGGTGTGTGAGCTTCGAGCTGAGGTAAGGAAAATATCATAATTGATTTCCAAATTGATTGAAAAAAAATGGAGGTGTCTACCCCTGTAGTTCCTCCATCTCATTTCATGAAAATTCAGCCCCTACCGTCATCTTTTAACCCTTCTGCTCCTCCTTATGAAGAAGACAGGAAGCCCCCATAAAAGCTTATGAAAGTGTGATATCTCAGGCTCTTGTGCAAGGGAGACAACAGGCAGATGCTGAAGCTTACCCTGCCCCTTTGGGTATTTTTCCTGTGGTGGTTCAACAACACACACCAAATGCTCAATTCCCAGGGCTATGTATAGCAGGAACACCAACCTCTGGCATTCAAGGTTGTTAAAGATTTAAAGCAGGCTGTTGCGGCCTATGGTATGCATTTAACCTATGTGATTGGATTAACACAAGGATTAGCAAATGAACATAGATTAATTCCTCATGATTGGGAAGTTTTATGCCGTACAGTTTTAGAGCCAAGCCAATATTTGCAGTTTAAAACTTGGTGGAAAGATGAAGCAGTATTCAAGAGAGGGTTAACAGGGGACAGAATCCCCCAGTTAATGTTTCATCAGGTCGGGGCCCAGCGGGATGGCTCAGTGGTCTAAAGCACCTGCTTGGGAAAGCTTGGGCGGCTTGAAGGACTGCGGCTTGAAGGACTGCGGTTCGATCCCTGGCACCACATGCTGCGCCAGCCCTGCCCTCGGGGCAGGCTGAGCCGGCCATAAAAATGAGTGAATAAACAAACAAAGGTTCTGAAACAAGAAAAAAATAAATAAATAAAATTAAAAAAAAAAAGTTTCATCAGACCAACTCACTGGGTCAGGGGCCTGGCTCGGTATCCAAGCCCAACTGCAGTATGATGATGTGGCTACTGTGCAAACCCGAGTTTGTTGCTTAAGGGCATGGGAAAAGGTGGAAAGACCTAGGGATGTTCAAAAGTCACTGGCTAAGGTTTCCCAAACTAATAAGGAGCCATATGTAGATTTTGTCTCTCAATTAAGGGAAGTTATACACAAAACAGTGAGAGCACCAGATATGAGGGAGTTATTGATAAAGATTTTGTCTTTTGTGAATGTAAATATTGAATGTCAAAAGGCTCTGGGTCCCTTAAAGGCGCAGGGTGCATCACTGAACAGTATATTAAGACCTGTGCTGATATTGGCTCAGAGCCATACAAAGCTAATTTATTGGCAGCTGCCTTCCAGTCTTTTTTTAAACAAAAATCATACCAAATGTTTTAAGTGTGGAAAGGTGGGTCATATGAGAAAAGATTGCAGAAAAAGACAAAATAAAAAGAAAAAAGGAGATAAAAATAGCAAGTCTGTTCCAGGACTTTGTGTGAGATGTAGAAAAGGTAAACACTGGGCTAATGAATGCTGCTCCAAACTTGATAAGCGCGGCCAATGCTTACAGTCTCAGAGAAACCGGAGAAGGGATCATTATCCAGGGGCCCAGAGAGAAACAATGTGGAATACCCCAGTTTCCATTGGCCAGTCCAAATTTCAATCAAACAGAGGATCGCCCATCTTTTCCCTGCAACCTCTGGAAGCAGAAATGCAGCTTTAGAGCTGATGGCTGTGAAAAATCAGCTTTTGCTCCCTGCTTAAGGAGTTTACAAACTTAAAACTGGAGTTTTCAGCCCTATTCCAAAAGATACTGTAACTCTGATTGTAGAAAGGAGTACTATTATTGCCCAAGGTATATTTGTACATTTGGTAATTTTTGATAGTGATTATGGAGGAATATTATTTATGATATCTACTACTAAACCTTTTCAAGTTAAAACTTAACTGCTTATTAAAAATAGAAGTCAGCTTCTCTTTATGCATATTAAACTCACATTGCATTGTGTGGCCCTATTGTCAGCAGAGTGCCAGGTGACACAGAGTGTCTATGCACAGAGGCCTTGGCTACAGGACCATAGTGCCCTTAAAGCTTTGGGAGGTAATGTGGGCTCAAAAGAACCCTTTGTAGGCTTTTTTGCTGCAAGCCGCTAGGCCAGCACACCTATAGAGTAAAACCAACCAACGACAGCCCCAATGTTAAATAGTCCACAGGTTTTGTTTGGCGTAATCAATGCTGTTCATAGAAGGAAACCAAAGTTATTCTGTCCAACCAAACTGTGTTCAGACCACACCAATTTCTTATACTGCTCAGTTGGTCATTTGGTTTTGTTAAAAGTTTTAAAATTGTTAAAAAGAAAGAGTGGGCTAAAAAATAAAATTTAATTTTAAAAAACATTTTTAACAGCTTTTCAAATGCAAATGTGGTGGCCTTCAGGTAGAACAGCTGCAAAGGTGTGAGGCCATTGCCCCAGGACATTTTAAAAGATTACTTAAAATTCTTGTAATTCCTAGTAAAGTGTGGTTGCTTAAAACTATCTTAAATTTAAAATGTTGTTTAAAATAGGGCTTTTACATATTACAAATAAGTATAAAAGTTTAAAATAATGTCTAAAAGCCATAGAGTTTAAACAGTTGCTTGATGGGGCCCAGCGGGATGGCTCAGTGGTGTAGGGCGCATGCTTGGGAAGGCTTGAGCGGCTGCAGGGACCGAGGTTCGATCCCCGGCACCACTGTTAGGTCCTGGAGACGTCGGGAGAAGGATGAGCCAAGAGTCGCTGCCTCAAAGTGTTATAGAGCTCTTTTATTATAAAGGTGTTATAGCGCTTTTTCTGGCTACGCCGGCGTAGGGTCACCCCCCCCCCCCCCAGGAGAGAGACCCCGAGCCTTGGTGGGTACGGGTTTTTATAGGCTGTCTATGCTAATGAGGGATTCAGCAAGCAGGTTTCACAGAAGCCAATAGCGTACGTTATTCGGGGGATTGGGGAAGGTGATTGGGGTGGTTCGGGATGGTGCCGGTCCTGCGGGCAGCTAATGGAAAGTGAGCCCTCGG
The DNA here is from genome assembly GCA_004027025.1 of Myocastor coypus. NCBI lineage: Eukaryota > Metazoa > Chordata > Mammalia > Rodentia > Myocastoridae > Myocastor > Myocastor coypus. The sequence continues at coordinate 10,797 of PVJA010055918.1, forward strand.
GCAGCTAACGGGGAAGTGAGCCCGCGGGCAGCTAATGGGAAAGCGGTGACTTTATTCTTGACCAGGAAACCAAAGGGGGAAATTGGAACCTAAAGGTCTCAGAAAATAGAAAACTTAAGGAAACAGGAACTCACTTGGGTCTTATCAGGAACTAAGCAGACAAGCACTAGTCATCCATAACT